>AWOL01S0014055.1:0-18574 GCA_000715115.1 Nicotiana otophora
GTTATTTATTTAATTAATTAATTAAATAATTGAAAGAAATTTTGTCCAAAAAGATTAATCAATCAATCGATCTTTGACCAAATCCGAAGCTGAAGCCGAAGCCGAAGCCGAAGCCGAAGCCGAGCAGAGCGAGCGACGACGACGACGGCGCGAGGCCTGCTTTCTTCTTAACTCTTTAAGAGCTACAAGAAGAGCAATTATATATATACCCACAAAAAATCTTTTCCTCTTCCAATATAGGACAATGTCTCATTGTCAAGAGGGGGGAACTTAAAATTTTACTCAAAAATTTTATTTTCCCTCCATTTCCCATTCACCCTCATTTTAAGACTATTTCATCTTAAATAACAAAAACCTCAACACTTTTTATTAAGGTTACTTCAGTATTTAATTCTGTCTTTAAGTAGTTAAACAGAAAATGTTGCTGGAGATGAATATGCTGACTCGCAAGACAACAAATATGAATAGAATGACAACAAGGAAGAAAAAAGACAAGGATGGCATGAGGGCCAAGCAGAAGGCACTCTTACTTCCTCAACTTTTATTGTCTATATGGTATAATCCATGATTTATAATCTTTTTGTTGCGAATGTTTGACATACCTTCGCTCGACATTTCAGGATCGCATGCCACATTTTGATCTTTATGGAGTGTGGCTAAGGCTCTTTGCATAGTGTTTACCGGAAAAATCGGATAACGTTAGATTTGTGGATGGTTCTAAGGATATGCGATACAATTTGATATAAATCGCGTAGAGAAATGGAAATATGTGTATTGCTGACTATAAGAACGAAAATAATAAGCAAAAAGAATGAATAAGTAAAACAAGCACAAGGGGATTACTATCAATATCTAGAGGAAGTGATCTTATTTTTATGTTTCACCTTCCTAGCTTACAAGGATTCCCCCTTTTATAGAAGAGGGTCATTACAAAAAAACAATAAAATAAAACATGTAGTGGAAGACCCATGATGACTTGTCTTTTTCTTAATTCCCGCCAAGATTCTCTTTGTTGATATGGTTACAACGGCTCTTGTCTGTGAGCTCGATACTAGCTCGAACTCGTTACTGGGTCGGGCCCTTCGGTCTTGGATCGAGTTCGACCTTCGAGATACGTGTCGCGCATTTCCGACCTTGAAATAGTGCCTTGCGGATCGATTCGGTCACGGGCTCGATAGAATTATTGAGCCGCCTCCTCGAGCGACCTTCGGGCTCGAGGTTCGTTAGTACCGACCTCAGAGCTCACTCCCAAAATCTCATTCCGACTTCTTAATACTCGAACTCGATCGAACGTAGGAAGGTCGAAATCTATTTCAACTGTATACAGATAGTCCCCTCATTTCTTGGAAAAGGATGTGGCGAGAAACGATATAATTTCCCAGTAGCTCGATCAGATATACACTGATATTTTTATCGATCCCGACCATGACGTATGTAATGCTCGATCATCTTATGTGTCTTTATAATCCCTGACTTTATCGAGGATACCCAAATGTTTTCTTCCCCGGTGGGAATTGCAGTTACCTTCGGTCTTTGGTGACCGGAGAAGATCAATTAGTGATGAATGCGGAGGGGCTTCCTATCTTTTCAACGAGGCCCAACATGCTTTGAATCAGATAACTTCTGATGGCGTTTTCGCCGCTTCTGTACAAAATATTTTGTAAATACAAATCTTTCTTCTTCTTTTTTGAAGAAAAATGGCCTTTCAAACTAAATAGACAGTTTGAATTTAAATCTTTGTTGCCTTCGGGCCTCGTGGATAGTCCCCTTTGCTTTATCGGGCTCGAGCATCCTTCAGCTTAAATAGTCAAGTGTTTGTTTTAATTCAAAGAAATGAGAAGTTTTGCTCGAAATAATATAACCCGTAGGCGTAATAGTCGAGCGAGTGATGGCTCGAACTCAAAATAAAGGTAGCCCATAGGCTTAGCAGTCGAGTGAATGATTCGAACTTGATGCAATGTAGCCCGCAGGCGTAATAGTTAAAGTAGCCCGTAGGCTTAATGGTCGAGTGAGTGATTGCTCGAACTCAAAATAAAGGTGGCCCGTAGGCTTGGCAATCGAGCGAATGATTCGAACTCAATGCAATATAGCCCGTAGGTGTAATAGTTAAAGTAGCCCGTAGGCTTAATGGTCGAGTGAGTGATTGCTCGAACTCAAAATAAAGGTAGCCCGTAGGCTTGGCAATCGAGTGAATGATTCGAACTCGATGCAATGTAGCCCGTAGGCATAATAGTTAAAGTAGCCCGTAGGCTTGGTTCGAACTCGATGCAATGTAGCCCGTAGGCGTAATAGTTAAAGTAGCCCGTAGGCTTAATGGTCGAGTGAGTGATTGCTCGAACTCGAAATAAAGGTAGCCCGTAGTCTTAGCAATCGAGTGAATGATTTGAACTCGATGCAATGTAGCCCGTAGGCGTAATAGTTAAAGTAGCCCGTAGGCTTAATGGTCGAGTGAGTGATTACTCAAACTCGAAATAAAGGTAGCCCGTAGGCTTGGCAATCGAGTGAATGATTCGAACTTGATGCATTGTAGCCCGTAGGCGTAATAGTTAAAGTAGCCCGTAGGCTTAATGGTCGAGTGAGTGATTGCTCGAACTCAAAATAAAGGTAGCCCGTAAGCTTGGCAATCGAGTGAATGATTCGAAATCGATGCAATGTAGCTCGTAGGCGTAATAGTGAAAGTAGCCTGTAGGCTTAATGGTCGAGTAAGTGATTGCTCGAACTCGAAATAAAGGTAGCCCGTAGGCTTGGCAATCGAGTGAATGATTCGAACTCGATGCAATGTAGCCCGTAGGCGTAATAGTTAAACTAGCCCGTAGGCTTAATGGTCGAGTGAGTGATTGCTCGAACTCGAAATAAAGGTAGCCCGTAGGCTTGGCAATCGAGTGAATGATTCGAACTCGATGCAATGTAGCCCGTAGGCGTAATAGTTAAACTAGCCCGTAGGCTTAATGGTCGAGTGAGTGATTGCTCGAACTCGAAATAAAGGTAGCCCGTAGGCTTGGCAATCGAGTGAATGATTCGAACTCGATGCAATGTAGCCCGTAGGCGTAATAGTTAAAGTAGCCCGTATGCTTAATGGTCGAGTGAGTGATTGCTCGAACTCGAAATAAAGGTAGCCCATAGGCTTGGCAATCGAGTAAATAATTCAAACTCGATGCAATGTAGCCCGTAGGCGTAATAGTTAAACTAGCCCGTAGGCTTAATGGTCGAGCGAGTGATTGTTCGAACTCAAAATAAAGGTAGCCCGTAGGCTTGGCAATCGAGTGAATGATTCGTACTCGATACAATGTAGCCCGTAGGCGTAATAGTTAAAGTAGCCCGTAGGCTTAATGGTCGAGTCAGTGATTGCTCGAACTCAAAATAAAGGTAGCCCGTAGTCTTGGCAATCGAGTGAATGATTCGAACTCGATCCTGTTTGCATAATAAATCTTGAACATAGAATATCGGTAAGGAGGAGAGCTTTCTTTGCAGGTCATTATACATGGGTTCATGTTTTGCGTCAGGGCTCAGGCCAACTATATAAGCATGGTTCATTTTGACCGTTTGGCCCTTACAACGTTTCCCGTTGAGACACTGTCTGTCATGAAATAACGAAGTAATTTCCTTTGCACCGAACTTGATAATCATCACAGATGCGTTCAATGATAAAGCCTCCCTGTGTACGAGGTTGATTTTAAAGAGGCCACAGATACTCAGCAGTAGTATCGTTTCCGCTATATGGCTGGTATCGATCTCTGGTCGACTTTTTCTTTTTCGTAATGGTCCTAGAAGTCAACTGGTCATCTTCGACTCTTATTTTGGATTGATATCGATTGTGCACATCGGTCCAAGTAATAGCTGGGTACTCGATCAGATTTTGCCTCAGCCGCCGCGAAGCCCTCGAGCTCCGCTCATGTAGACCTTGAGTGAAAGCTTGAACAATCCAATCGTCTGTGACTGGTGGCAGATCCATTCGTTCCATTTGAAAAAGAGCTACGAACTCCCTTAGCATCTCGTTATCCTTTTGCATTACCTTGAACAGGTTCGACTTTCTCGTTTCGACCTTTATGGCTCCGGCATGAGCTTTTACGAAGCAATCTGCAAGCATAGCAAAAGAATCAATGGAGTTAGATAGTAAATTATGATACCATATTATTGCCCCTTTTGACAGGGTTTCACCGAATTTTTTTAATAATACAGATTCGATCTTATCATCTTCCAAATCGTTGCCCTTGATGGCACACGTGTAAGAAGTGATGTGCTCGTTGGGGTCGGTCGTTCCATATATTTGGGTATTTCAGGCATACGGAATGTTCTGGGGATTGGTTTTGGGGCTGCACTCGAGGGAAAAGGCTTTTGAATGAATTTGTTCGAATCTAGCCCTTTTATCATTGGTGGAGCCCCCGGGATCTGGTCGGCCCTGGAATTATATGTTTCTATTTTTTTATCGTTGACTTCTACTCGTTTTGTGAGTTCTTCGAGCAATTTAGTAATTTCGGGAGTAGTCCCCGATTCTTCCTCATTTGGCTTCTCTATGACTGGTTCCGTTCTGTGGGTGACTTCTCGAAGCAGATTGGGCTCCGGCCTGCTTTGTACCTGAGTTTGGCTCTACAACTGAGCTATCACTATTTGCTGGGCTTGTAACATCTCGAAGATCATCCATAAGCTGACTCCGATCTCCTCCACGTTATGGGTGTCTTGAGCTACGGATCGAGTACCACCCTGAATGCTCCTTTCCGGTTCGGAACGCTGATTCGCCTCTAGAGCTATTTGTGAATTGACATCCAATGATACTTCGGCTCGAATTTCGGGTGCTTCGATTCGAGCCTCAGCGCCTTCATCGAGTGGCCTTCCGGCCCCAGGTGCCAAGTTATTAGTTTCATCTTGAAGGCCGGCTTCGTGGTCGATAGGTGAAGCCATTGCTGATTTGAAGTTGCAAACTAGCGTGTACTTTAGTTTTATATTAAACGATCACTGTTACCCTTAGCCCCATGGTGGGCACCAAACTGTTTACCGGAAAAATCGGATAACGTTAGATTTGTGGATGGTTCTAAGGATGTGCGATACAATTTGATATAAATCGCATAGAGAAATGGAAATATATGTATTGCTGACTATAAGAACGAAAATAATAAGGAAAAAGAATGAATAAGTAAAACAAGCACAAGGGGATTACTATCAATATCTAGAGGAAGTGATCTTTTTTTTATGTTCTGCCTTCCTAGCTTACAAGGATTCCCCCTTTTATAGAAGAGGGTCATTACCAAAAAATAATAAAATAAAATATGTAGTGGAAGACCCATGATGACTTGTCTCTTTCTTGATTCCCGCCAAGATTCTCTTTGTTGGTGTGGTTGCAACGGCTCTTGTCTGTGAGCTCGATACTAGCTCGAACTCGTTACTGGGTCGGGCCCTTCGGTCTTGGATCGAGTTCAACCATCGAGATGGGTGTCGCGTATTTCCGACCTCGAAGCAGTGCCTTGGGGATCGATTCGATCACGGGCTCGATAGAATTATCGAGCCGCCTCCTCGAGCGACCTTCGGGCTCGAGGTTCGATAGTACCGACCTCAGAGCTCACTCCCAAAATCTCATTCTGACTTCTTAACACTCGAACTCGATCGAACGTAGGAAGTCCGAAATCTATTTCGACCGTATACACATAGATGAGATTGTTCTTGGCGAAACGACATCACACCTTGTTGTATCAATCAAATTCTTGTAATCGAGTCATTGGTTTTAACTATATTAGTCTGTTTTGCCATCCAAATGCATTCGGTCAGCATTCACATTTACTCTATATATTTCTCTACAACTCTTTTCACTTTGTTGCTTTTGATGAACCAGTTTGGCTTTTGGACTAAAAGTAATATTGATGACTTTATGCGTTATATATATATTAAGAACATATTTATATGATGCATAAATATCCCCAAGTCTCTTTCCCCTCAAGGATAATGATAATGATATATTATATACTATCCCTTTTCAAATATTTAATAACTAATAAGTAGATATCTCTGCTACTCAATTCACTGTTCAAATCTCATATATTCATATTATTTATCACTAATTTCTACTTTTCTATCCCTCCTTAGTATGCACCCCTCAAGACGCCAACATAAAAACGGAAAAATTAGGTAACATTATCGAAAAAGATGAGAAGATAAAATTTATTAAAGATTTTTATTGTAACTGCTATAAATTTATTTACTTTCAAGTTACTTGTTCTTAAAATATCGTTCCTTTATCTCAGTTTGCAAATATCAGTTCCTTATCTCACTTAATTAAGATCAGTTAGGCGGAAGAGGGGAGATGTGATGATAACTAGTAGTGAACTATGTTGTTAAATATTTGTTAAAATCACATTCTTATGTGTAAGACCAACAACATCATCCACTGTGATAATTAAACATTCTACCCGATAATTTGTTAAAGAGCTTTAGGTGAATAAAAATATCTGTTAAAGAGCTTTGATAGAACACCCGGAAAGAGAAAACCCGTAACTATACTAAAACTCATATAGTTACTATGTATAGGCGGAAGAGGGGAGATGTGATGATAATTAGTAGTGAATTATGTGTTGGGATTTTAAGCTTGTGTAGCTTAAAGATGATGAATGAGAAATGGAGGAAAATTAAAATATTTGAGTTTCCCTTGGCAAAGGGACATTGCCCATATCGGAGGAAGAAAAGACTTTTGATGGGTATATATATAATTGCTCTTCTTCTAGCTCTTAAAGAGTTAAGAAGAAGGCAAGCATCGCGCCGTTGTCGTCGTCGCTCGGCTCGGCTTCGGATTGATTGATTGATTTTTTTGGACAAAATTCCTTTCAATTATTTAATTAATTAATTAATTAACGAAAAATTCAATCCGGAATAACCCATGACCCGCGACCCGGTTCGGTCAGGCCCCGTTTTATTTTTCGGATTATTTTAAATACATTTTCCCGCAATATTTCAAACAACCCTGTTCCAACAGCCATGGCTGTTTCTGAAAGGTTGCAAACCTTTTCAGAAACAATGCCAGCAACTCTATAAATAGAGTTTGAATCCCAGAATCTTTCCTTACGAAATTTTCTGAGCTTCTTCTTCTTCTTTTGCACAAAAAATTCTAGTGTGTTTTACAGCCTTCGAGTGGCTCGTTGTTTACCGGCGTTTTGGTACCAACACTCCGGTGAGTTAAATCGTTCTATCCTGGGAGGATATATTCCAGCACCTCGGGTACTTGAGGGGAATAATTTCCTTAAGGATACACAGTGTATTCAGTGGGCTCGATTTATTCCTATACTGTTTTTTTTTTCTTCCGGAATCTATTTCGTTAAACAAGTATTACTAACTTTCTATTTTATTTTTTCAAAAAATTTAATTGTTTATTACAGCAATACAGAATTATAACACTATGTTGTTAAATATTTGTTAAAGTCACATTCTTATGTGTAAGACCAACAACATCATCCACTGTGATAATTAAACATTCTACCCAATAATTTGTTAAAGAGCTTTAGATGAACAAAAATATCTGTTAAAGAGCTTTGATAGAGCACCCGAAAAGAGAAAATCCGTAACTATACTAAAACTCATATAATTAGTATGTATAGGTTTTAAAAAAGGCAGAATAGTCTAATAAATATCTCTACTTATCTTGATTTGTTATCCCGGTCGCTATACTCCACAAAATTTCATTCAGACACTCGTAGTTGTTAAAAATACACTACTTTAAACCCCTCATACCCCGCGTGTTCTTCAAATGCACAATATGAATGACACGTCGTCCTCCACATCATATTTTTTATGACATAATAATTATTTTTTTACTTTAATTTCAAAAAAAATTAATTTTCTTTTTCTGTTTCACTCAGCTCCTTCCTCACTCTTGACCATCTCTCTCCATTTTTACGGCAAAAAGCAAGAAACAACACTCGACTTTCTAGCTTTGCCAGCAACACTACCACCATGGACAACTAAAAATATCATTCTCCAATTTTTCATCGTCCATATCTCCCTTACAAAGATTTTGTCCAACGCTGCCACTCACTACTTCAATCTACCATGTGAACCACTTTGAACTCCTTCCTCCATTGACGCCAATGCACCACCAGTGAAAATCCTCAATATACTCATATGTTCACAGAATTTTACGTTGTACATCCCATCTAATTCCGCAAAGACCTCCGTCAACCACACCCTCCAAAATCACCGCATCTCCAGCATCTCACCATGCTTCTCGCTGTCTTTGTATATTTGCTTCTTTGTATTTTGAACCCGCTTGCTAAAAATTCTGGGTCTGCCATTGCATTTGAGGATCCACAATCCAGTGAGTTTTGTTTTGTGCTCTCTTCTTTTGTTGCGTTTTCTCCCCTTTTGCAATATATCTGGATCTGATATTTTAAAATTCCCTTTCACATCACAAGTTTTATTGGACATTAAATTTCAATAATTCACTGAGATTATAACTTTAATGAAGAGATTTGTCTCGTAGGGTATGTCAATTTACTGAGAATATAAATTGGGGATATTGGTGGTTTAGAGCGGGCAACCTATTTAGTGTACGTGGTGTTGCTTTCCTAAGCAACCGCATCTAATTGGGAAAGAAGTGCTACTCTAGAAGCGATAAAAAATATTATACACTACATATGCTTTATTTGATTCGCATTTTGGTTAGATGGTTCAAAGTTTGCTGGTAGAGGCTGAGCAGATCATGGCGTCTTCTTATTTGCTGGTTTACACTGAGTAGGGGTCTATGGTTTAATGAATCTCTTTTATTAATAACTTAGATGTCTTGGAACATATACCTTAAGGTGGTTTAATTGGACGATGGTAATCACAGTAGCAGGAAAAAAAATACACCTGTATGATATGAGCTTAACTTTAATATTAGGCTTGACAAAATCATAAAGGGAAAAGATAGGAATTGACTGTGACAAAGGGATTAAATTACTGTGGTGATAGCTCGATTCATGAATAATATTTGCACAAATGTTACATAAAGTACTTGGTAGTTTCGTGATACTCTATTGAAAGAGGTCCAAAATTTTGAATATCTTAAAGTTCCCTTTTTATTTCTGTTTTTGATGTTATCTGTTTGAAAAATATATTTTTACGTCGCAAAATCAATTGTGGTTATTTCGTAGGAATAAGTTTTCAAATGAATACGATATTTACTGTCCGGTAAATTAGCCAAAATTTCTACAATTATATATACCAAAGGTACAAGTAGTAGATCATTTTAAGTCCTTTTTAGCATTTAACAAATTGTGTTATCGTACCATATTCTTGAAAATGGAGAACAACCAATATAGATGTAAAAGGTAGTGAACAAAAAATTGAAAGGAGTATAACTTGGATATGATAACGGACGTTGTGCGCATAACTAATTGAGTCCAATAATATATGTGTGATGACCCAAAAGGTTATCTTTAAATATAATAATTAATTCTGTGTTCTAGGACCTCGAAAAGTACTATTTATTACTAATCGACTTGCGTGCGCAATCCGTATAATTTTTTTAAAAGTTTTTATGTGAAAAAATGAATTAAAATGTGAAATAGAGCCTTAAAACTTAACTGAGTTGACTTTGGTCAACATTTTGAGCAAACGGATCCGGATCAATGTTTTGACAGTTTTGGTAGGTCCGTATCGTGATTTAGGACTTATGCGTATGCCGGCAATTTAATTCGGAGGTCCCTACCTCAAGTAACGACCATTTAACAGAAACTAGTAATTTAAAGGCTAAAGATTTCCAAAAAGTTTGACCACGAATTTGACTTTTTGATATCGGGGTCGGAACCCGATTCCAAAAATTTAAATAGCTCTGTTATGTCATTTATGACTTGTGTGCCAAATTTGAAGTCGTTCCGAATTCATTTAACACGTTTCGGCACAAGTTTTGTAAATTGAAAAGTTTAAAACTCAAAAGTTCGAATCGAGGTGTGAATTGTAATTTAAGCATTGTTTGGCGTGATATAAAATCCCGAGTAAGTCCGTATTATGTTACGGGACATGTTGGTATATTCGGACGGGGTCCCGAGTACCCCAAGTGTGATTCGGATCGAAATCGGATCAAAATATAAACTTAAGCAAATTCTGGAAATTTGCCGCCTCTGATGTAATCGCACATGCGAGGGTCTTGGCTGCAGGTGCGGCGGAATTGCGCAAATGTGGGACTGGGTTGGCTTGGGGTCTTCGCATGTGCAATAATTTTGCGCAAAAGCGGATGTCGGATGTGCGATAGGAATGTCCGCAGATGCGGAACTTTACCTGGCAGCATGGTATCGCAAATGCGAGCCTTGTCTCCCAAATGCGAGTCCGCAAATGCGGGACTTTTATCCACAGATGCAAAAATAACTGGGTAGAGTCCATAAATTCGGAAGTCGCTATTTTTACTCATTTTTGAGGTTTAAGTCTCGGATTTGGGCGATTTCAAAGGGGATTTTTACGACTTTGAAGTGTGTAAGTGTTCTATAACCAAAAGTGTTTATATTTCATAAATCTATGTCTATATTCATCACTTATTTCGGATTTAGATGCAAGAAATTGGAATTTTTGTAAAACTTTCCAAAAATAAAAAATTAAGATTTGAAGGTCCATTTGATATCAGAATTTGGTAATTTTTATATGGTTGGACTCATCTCGGAACGGGTGTTCGGATTTCGTAAGTTTTTTCGAAATTTGAGATATGAGCCCCACTGTTAATTTTTGAGATGAATTTCGGATTTTAATCCGGAAAATTAGCTAATTCATATGGAATTAATTCCTACGATTTGTATTGAGTATATTGAATTGTTTATGACTAGATTTGAGGATTTCGGACACGAATTCGCGAGGCAAAGGTTTATTGGATTCTTGAATTTGGTTGCAAGCGAGGTAAGTGTCGTGGTTAACTTTGACTTGAGGGAATGAAACCCTTAAATTATTTGTTATGTGAGATGCATGTGTATGACGTATAGGCAAGGTGACGAGTGTCTATACGTCATCAAATTAATTGTTTGCATAATTACTTAAAAATTATAAATCGTTTTAAAACATGAATTAATTATTATATTAATTATTTCACTCATATTCCTTATCAAATATTAATTCTTGAATTCCTGTAATAATTTCATATGCTCCTTTGATCATTATTCGTGAAGTTATTATTCATTTAATTAATGATGAATATTTTAGAAGGTGAAGTCGATATTTGGTATTGAATTGATTGATAAGTGTATATCCCCGCACTTAAATACTCTTCCGAATTTATATTATTATTTTCATTGTAAGGAAGAGTGTAAAAGCACGAAGGGTATTGCCGTGCCATTTATGAGTGTAAAAGCACGAAGGGTGTTGTCGTGCCAATTGTGAGGTAAAAGCACGAAGGGTGATGTCGTGTTAAATGAGAGTAAAAGCACGAAGGGTGGTACCGTGCCATTATCATATTATCAATTGCTCATTTTATTGTTGATACATTAATTGGCTGTTAAGTGACACTTCTCCTACTGAAATTATTATATCCTTCCCCTTCGTATGTTCCCACCCAATTTATAAATTGGTATTTATTGTATTATTGTTACTTCGTATTTGTATATATTTGTATAGTTTATTTAAGTATGTGTCTTGTCATAGTCTCGTCACTACTTCGTCGAGGTTAGGCTCGATACTTACCAGTACATGGGGTCGGTTGTACTGATATTGCACTCTGCACTTCTTGTGCAGATTTCGGAGTTGGTCCCAGCGGCGTACCATAGATTTGCCCAGATACAGCTACCAGTGGAGACTTGAGGTATAACTGCACAGCATTCGCAGTTCTGAAGTCCCCTTCTATATTATCTCAGTTGTGTATTATATTTCAAACAGCTTGAATTTTATTCAGACCTTTATTTGTATTATCCTAGAAGCTCGTGCACTTGTGACTCCAGTTCTGAGATGGTATTTAGACATTGCTATTAATATGGAATATTCACTACATTTCAGACCTAACGTTGGTTTGCCTAGCAAGTGAAATGTTATGCGTTATCACAGTTCCGAAGGTGAGAATTTCGGGTCGTGACAATATGTTTTTAAACTTTACGTGTTGTATAAAAATATTGCACAAGTGTAGAAATCTGAACATTTTGAGTATCTATTTAATTGCACTTTAGCTTTTCGTCTCTCATTCTATAAGTCAATAGTGAATACAAGTTGTAGGGAGATTTGCATTAAATTTAACACTTCTTAGCTAACAATGACTAATTTAATTTAATTTGTGGCAGTTTGGATTGTACATATGATGCACGTTACTGCGTTGGTTAGAGCGGTTGAATTAACTTTTGTGCTACTATACGTAACAATAAGCTTCCTATTTCTTCAGTTCGAAATTGTTTAGCGACAACATAGCATATTTGTTTAGATTAGCCAAGAGCCTTGATTTAGTACATCTAATTTCTTTCTAGCTAAGGCAAGTAACTGTATTCTGAAAGAAAAAAGAAAAAAAAATATATGTACAATTCTTTCCTTTGCTCCATTGGATACAACGTTGGCGTACCTACACTACATTTCAAAGACATCAATTAGCTTTTCCAGGAGTTTTTGCATTGGCAGCAAGCTCAATCCCCTTTTCTGTCAATATTTTGACTATTACTCTAAAAGAAGAAGCTTATGACAAAAGAGTAGTAAAAGTTTATAAGGGTAAGTATCTTACCAAGGTTATTTCATTATTTAGTTTTGTTTGTGCGCTTTTTATGAAAGTCACTTCAGTATTTAATTCTGTCTTTAAGTAGTTAAATATACGGGGATTTATGTAAGATTTACTTAACATAAAGTTATACTGCGTGCAACAGAAAAAGTTGCTGCATATGAATATGCTGACTCACAAGATAACAAAGATGAATAAGATGACAACAAGGAAGAAAAAAGACAAGGATGTCATGAGGGCAAGCAGAAGGCACTCTTACTTCCTCAACTTCTCTTGTCTATATGGTATAATCCATGATTTATAATCTTTCTGTTGCGAATACTTGACATACCTTTGCTCGACATTTCAGGATAGCATACCACATTTTTATCTTTATGGAGTGTGGCTAAGGCTATTTGCATAGCTGAGATTGTTCTTGGCGAAACAGCACCACACCTTGTTGTATTAATCAAATTCTTGTAATCGAGTTATTAGTTTTAACTATATTAGTCTGTTTTGCCATCCAAATGCATTCGGTGAGCATTCACATTTACTCTCTATATTTCTCTACAACTCTTTTTACTTTGTTGCTTTTGATGAACCATTTTGGCTTTTGGACTAAAAGCAATATTGATGACTTTATGCGTTATATCTATATTAAGAACATATTTATATGATGCATAAATGTCCCCAAGTCTCTTTCCCCTCAAGGATAATGATAATGACATATTATATACTATCTCTTTTCAAATATTTAATAACTAATAAGTAGATATCTTTGCTACTCAATTCACTGTTCAAATCTCATATATTCATATTATTTATCCCTAATTTCTACTTTTCTATCCCTCCTTAGTATGCACACCTCAAGACGCCAACAGATAAAAACAGAAAAATTAGGTAACATTATAACATGAGAAGATAAAATTTATTAAAGATTTTTATTGTTACTGCTAAAAATTTATTTACTTTCAAGTTACTTGTTCTTAAAATATCGTTCCTTATCTCAGTTTGCTAATATCAGTTACTTATCTCACTTTACTAAGATCAGTTAGGCAGAAGAGGGGAGATGCGATGATAATTAGTAGTGAACTATGTTGTTAAATGTTTGTTAAAATCACATTCTTATGTATAAGACCAATAACATCATCCACTGTGATAATTAAACATTCTACCCGATAATTTATTAAACAGCTTTAGGTGAACAAAAATATATGTTAAAGAGCTTTGATAGAGCACCCGAAAAGAGAACCCGTAACTATACTAAAATTCATATAGTTACTATGTATAGCTTTTAAAAAAGGTAGAATAGACTAATAAATATCTCTACTTGTCCTCATTTGTCATTCCGATCCCTATACTCCACAAGATTTCATTCAGACACTCATAGTTGCTAAAAACACACTACTTTAAACCCCTCCTACCCCGCGTGTTCTTCAAATATACAATGTGGATGACACGTCGTCCTCCACATCATATTTTTTGTGACATAATAATTATTTTTTTACTTTAATTTCAAAAAAAATAATTTTCTTTTTCTTTTTCACTCGGCTCCTTCTCTACCCTTGACCATCTCTCTCCATTTTTCATGGCAGAAAGCAAGAAACAACACTCGACTTTCTGGCTTTACCAGCAGCACTACCACCATGGACAACTAAAAATCATCATTCTCCAATTTTCCATCGTCCACATCTCCCTTACAAAGATTTGTGTCCAGCGCCGCCACTCACAACTTCAATCCACCATGTGAACCACCTTGAACTCCTTCCTCCATTGATGCCAATGCACCACCAGTGAAAATCCTCAATATACTCATATGTCTACACAAATTTACGCTGTACATCCCACCTAATTCCGCAAAGACCTCCATTAATCACACCCTCCAAAATCATCGCATCTCCAACATCTCACCATAATCTGTCAAAAAAACAAATCAGCTTCTCTCCAT
Organism: Nicotiana otophora; assembly: GCA_000715115.1. Taxonomy (NCBI): domain Eukaryota; kingdom Viridiplantae; phylum Streptophyta; class Magnoliopsida; order Solanales; family Solanaceae; genus Nicotiana; species Nicotiana otophora. The sequence continues at coordinate 14,556 of AWOL01S0014055.1, forward strand.
CAAATAAATCCACCATTAAATATCAACTCCACAACCTGAAAATCATAGTCCTAAAACGATCTTTACTCAAAACAGATTCAACACTGTAATAGTCATAGATATAATTCATCTTAAAAACACTAATGGTGATTGCTCTTCAGAAAAAAGTTTTTAATATATTTTTCTCAAATATTGATTCAAGGTTTGTGAAAATGGGAAGGATGAAGGGGTGGCAAAAGAAGGGGAAAGGGGAAAGGGGAATTGTAGAAAGAGAAAAAGAAATGGGTGAGGCTTGGGGGAAGGAGGCATATTTTATTTTTTTATTAATTTATTTTTTTATCTTTTCTTTTTATTTTTATTTGTTCTTCTTGTTCTAATTATTTTAGTCTAGCTTTTTATATTCACACTCCTTATACACGTGAAGTTCACGTATTTTATCCAACTCGGTCATCAAGTTGCCACATATGCTCTGTCAATGGTCAGAGGGATTTAAAGTAGTACGTTTTAACAACTACTGGTATTTGGATAAAACCTTGTAAAGTATCGGGATCGGGATAACAAAACGGGTCAAGTAAAGGTATCTATTAGGCTATTCTGTCTTTAAAAAAAGAAGAGTTCAACCCGTTGTGCTTGGGCCCGTGCTCAGCATGGGCTTACCCCAACTAATTAAATGAACATAAGTGAAGTGTTATGAAAAGTTAAATGACATGATTATCCATAACCATCTCTTATTAATGTTATTATTCATCCGTATTTTATTATTAAGTCCTGGTGCATATTCATCATATCATCTTATATGCATATATATGAGTTGGAAAGTGAAATATTGAGAAAAGTTGAGAATTTTGGCACCAAAAATATTATGAGTGGATTGATTATTGAACGCAGAAATGGTGCTTGGATATGGATTTATCCTTCTGGAGTCTAGTGATTACAAATATTACTTTGGGCTCTGTGAGCGCAGGCACCAGATTGGTGCTAGTTTGGACACTTGGCCAGTGTCAGAAATATGAATTTGTGTTGTTCGATATCGAGGTTGGATTATGAGCATGCATTGGTAGCTTAGACTCATGCATTGGCTCTTATATACATTGATATTAGACTATTAGCATGCATTGATAGCTTAGACTCATGCATTGGCTCTTATATAGATTGATATGGGATCATGAGCATGCATTGGTAGCTTAGACTCGTGCAATGGCTCTTGTATACATTTGAATCTTAATTAACTCATAACCTGGTAATGAAATAATTGAGAAATTGATATTTTATCCCATCTCTTTGTTTAAAAAGCATGACTAAAAATCAAATATATTGTACTTTTGCTTTGGACTTGGCTGATGATATTATGCGTTATAACATATGCGATTTATGTTTTCATATGCCTATTGAGCGTCTACTAGGTGTCACTGTTGATCCCTCGTTACTATTTCTTCAAGGATAGACTTGATATTTGCTGAGTATTGTGCTTTTGTACTAATACTACACTTTTGCACATTTTGTACAGATTCTGAGACCAGTATTAGAGGTATCCTTTGACCTATGTATGAATATTATTGGAGAATTCATGGTGAGACGTTGTACTTGATCTGATCCGCAATACCTGGAGTAACCCTTCCTTACTTATCTATTTTTTGTGTATGTATTTTTTTCAGACAGATGTATTTGTTCATTTGACTTTAGTTACTCTATTAGATGCCCGGGATATAGTGACACCGGGTTTTGGCCATTTTTAGATAGTTGTGATCGTATTTAGACATTGTCTTAGATTTTGTAATTATGATATTGAATTGAACTTTATTTTACATTGTTATTTATATCATGAAATAACTAATGATTTAATAACTGGATTCTATTGTTGTTGTATGTTGGTTTTCGTAGCAAGCAGGTTAGGCACCATCACGTCCCTTGGCGAGATTTTGGGTCTTGACAAGTTGGTATCCGAGCTCTAGGTTCTAAGGGTCTCACTAATCACTAGTTGGCCTAGTTAAGTCTTGTGGATCGATACAGAGATATCAATGTCTATTTTGGAGAAAGTATAGGGTTTTAGGAATTGTTTCTTTCTTGATTCCTTATCGCATGACTTTGTTTCCACTTGAAGCATATATCTTCAGTTCTGTCCTATTCAATTGTATGCCATGTGGAGTACTAGATATCAGTTGGACACCAACAAGCTGTGGTGATAGTGCAGATGTGGTGTGGGATGATTTTCCCCTATATTACAATGGTGTCCTACTATTATCAGTTTGAGGAGGGGTTTTCCAATTATAGCAGTTCGGTGTTGGTGTTGTCCACAGGTTTAGGGCCATATATAGTGTGTTGTGATGTTTCATGTGTTGGTCTTTACGTGGTGTTGGAGCATAATGGTAGGGTGGTTTCCCACGTGTTGCGACAGTTGAAGTTCCCTGAGAAGGAATGTTTGGTTCGTGATTTGCAGTTAGCGGTTATCATGCATGTGCTCGAGACTTGGAGGCATTATCCGTATATCGTGTCATGAGAGGTTCACACTGATCATCGAAGTATTCAGCAATTCATCAGTAGGAGGATTTGAATTTGAGGCAGCAAAGAGTATGGGGAGCTTGGCATTTACTCCAGTGGAGGGGAGGCAAAATGGCTATGATTGTTCAAGCCTTGGCTTATACTTTTGTGAGATTTGATATCTCTAAGCATACTAAAGTTCTTGCTGGTGTGGTTGTGCGGTCATCCTTGATTGAGCGCATCCGATCTTGTTGGTAATATGTCATTATCCTTAGGGACACGGTGTTGCGAGGTGGTGCTGGGAAGGTGGCTCTTATTGATGAAGGTGTACTACAATTTCAGGGTTGGATTTGTATTTCTAGTGTTGATGGTTTGATAGAGTTGACCCTTGACGGATAGTATTTTATAACAACACATGACCATGTGATCCAATTGTCGATGGTAGGCTCCCCCATTTGGCTTTAAACAATAATCACATAACCCAAGAACCCACAATGGCTGCTCCTCCTTATCTACCATGATCTCATACTGTTACTCCACTGAATTCCTCATAAGCTCATGCTACACTAATAGTAACACATCCCAAATCATCATCCTATATGCACTCCCAACCTCATGACATTCGTTCCATCTTCTTCAAGCGATCTAGACTCACATTCTAGTGCATACATCCCACTAGATAGAAGGTAAAACTCTTCATAGGAACCTCATACAAAATCATGCAACATCCAACCTTCTCACTGGAGATAGCCCATATGAGTAACCGTATATCAACATCTTTGTAATGACCCGACCGATCGATTTATGTATTTGAGCCATATTTTCCCTTTTTATGCTTTCCACATATATATTTATGGTTTTTTGACTTACGGAGTTGATTAGTTTCCTTCTGGAAAGGTTTTGGGTTGATTTGGACTCTTTGGTAAGAGGCTTAGAAGCCTAAGTTGATTATGTTGACTGATATTTGGCTTATATGAAAATAACCCCGGAATGATATTTTGATGGCTCTGATTTGTTCATATCGTGATTTAGGATTTGGGCGTATGTCTGGAAGAAAATTCGGAGCTCTGTTGGTTGATTTGTGTTGTTTTGCCAAAAGTTGGTAATTTGAGGTTTAGAAGTTTTTTTCCGAAGTTTTATCGTAGGCTGACTTTTGGCTATCGAGTTCGTAATTTGGTTTTGGGACTTGGAATAGGTCCATTTTGCTATTTGAAACTTGTCTGCAAAATTTAATGTCATTTAGAGTTGGTTTGATAGGATTCGGACGCCTGGTTACAATTCTAGAGGTTCTTGAACTTTTCTTTAAAGTACATGCATTTTGATGTTCGATTCGTGATGTTATTTTGTATTTCGATCGCGCAAGCGAGTTCGTATGATATTTTTTAACTTGTGTGGATGTTTGATTTGGAGCCCCGAGACTCGGGTGAGTTTCAGACGTGTTTTGGAATGATTTTGAACTGAATCTAGACTACTTGTGTGTTGATGCCTCAAGTGTTGCAATTGTGAACACCAGCTTCGCAATTGCGACCATAGCCGGGGTTATTTTCATATAAGCCAAATAT
>AWOL01S0014055.1:20679-34977 GCA_000715115.1 Nicotiana otophora
GGGGGGGGTCTCAGATGTCGCATTTGTGATGCCTGGGTCACAATTGAGAAGTAGTACCTGGGTAGGGTAGGATCACAATTGCGATAATTTTGTCGCATTTGCGATTGGGACAGGCTTCGCAAGTGTGAAGCTGATGTGGCATATGTAACTTCCCACTTAGCCTGTCAGTAGCCGCAGTTGCGAGACTTCCTTCGAAATTGCGAGGCTTCGCAATTCCAAATATAGTGCCGCAATTACAACATTTGCAACTGAGCAAAAGGTTGGAAATTCAGGATTTTATCTCATTTTAGAAACCTAGACTCGGTAGGAGGCGATTTGGAGAGAGAATTTTCATATACAAACATTGGGTAAGTGATTATAATCAATTTCAAACTATACTTTATGATTATATCTTAGATTTAACATCAAATTTAGGAGAATCGAAAAGGAAATTTGGGGGGTTTTTGTCGAAGTTTTGAAAAATGTAAATTTAGGTTTTGAGAGTCAATTTTGACTCGTATTTGAAAACAAAACACATATATTGACTCGTGGGGTTTTGGGTAGTCGGAATCTACCCTTGGACTCGGATTGTGACCAGGCGGGCCCGGGGGTTGACTTTTATTGTCTTTTGGAGAATTGTATAAAGGTCATAGCTTTATCTATCGTAATTGATTTCCATTGCATTGTTTGATAATATTAAGTCATTTTTGGTTGGATTTGAGCCGTGTGGAGCAAAATTTAGGGCAAAAGCTATTTTCGAGAGTTGATTTGGCCTAGTTGAGGTAAGTATCTTGTCCAACTTTGTGTGGAGGAATTACCCCTTAGGATTTAGGTTGTTTGTGTTATTTGAATTATGTGGAAGATGTGTACACAAGGTGATGAGCGTGTACACGGACTTATACATGATTTTGACCGGTTTAGACCTTTAGAATTCTTCCATGCCTTTAATTGAAATTGTCATAACATGTTATTTCTTTAATTATTAACTTTACTTCACATGCTCTATTTGATGTTGTTTGCACATGTTCTATATTTTATTGTCATGTTTGCTCTTATGTGCTTTAGTTGAAGTTGTTACCTCTCTTATTTTCTTGTTACCTCCTTTATTGTTGAATTACTCTTATTTGCAGTTGTCATTTCATGGAAATACTTCCATTTGAGTTATTGAGATTGAAGTTGTGAAAGCTATTAATACATTGAGGTTCAAGTTGTTAATTAATAATATATTTTCCTCGTTGAGTAGTTCTCATTCATTTTGTTATCATTAAGATTCTTGTTCATATTGTAGTTGAGCCGTGGGCTATATGTTGTGGTAACATTGGTATTGTTGGTTTTCTAGAAGTTATAGCATATGGGCACATGTGGTGCGAGTGGTTATTATATTGTGATATTGGTGCACATGCGGCGATATAAGGATAGGGCTCGACGTGCATGCGGCGACATAAGGTGGAATTTATGTGCGTGTTTCTAGTAAGGAAATTACTTGAAGCCACGCAGCAACATAAGGGGGCTAAAGCGCGTGTATCTATTTCGGGAAAAATATTTTCAAAAATATCTAAATGTAAGGCTCACGCGGCGATATAAAAAAAGACTGTGATTGAAATTGTGAAAAGTGAACATGAGGTATGGTACCTCGGTTGTTATTGTTCTTGTATATTCCAAGTTAAAAAGGCTTGTTGGTTGAATAGTTCTTGTTGTTTTCTTCATTGTCTTACTTGTATTTGTCCGTATTTTATTACATGTTGTTCTCATCATGTGTTCACTTCTCGTTGCCTTTCTTGCCTTAGATTATGTTATTAGTCTACAGTATTGTACTACTTGTTATCATTCATTTCCCTATTTTCTGTTACTAGTCTATATTATACTCCGTTCAGTTTATCTTGTCCTAATAGATGTCTTGACCTGGCCTCGTCACTACTACACCGAGGTTAGGCTTGATATGTACTGGGTACCATTGTGGTATACTCATGCTATGCTTCTGAATATTTTTGTGTAGATCCAGGTACATATGCTCGTGCCGGACGCCATTGATCATTCAAATATTTCCAGAGACTTCAAGGTATACATGCTCGATGTTCATAGGACTTGAAGTCATCTTCTGTTATTTCCTTATTATTGTTATTCCAATTATCTCACAGATGGTGAGGACACGCACTGCTAGATCCAATAATCAGACACCTGTGCCTCCTGCTAGAGCCACACATGGCCGGGGCCGGGGTAGACGCCAAGGAGGGGCACATGCTGCAGTTAGAGTACTTGCCCGAGCGGCGACTGAGGAGCCACCAGTAGCTCCGGTTAGAGGGTAGACATCCGAAGCGCCTGTTACTGCCCCTGGACTTCAGAAGACCCTAGCACAGTTCTTGAGCATGTTCAGCACTCTAGCTCAGGCGGGATTGATTCCCCTTTCACCAGCCATATCTCAGGCTGGGGGAGGAGCTCAAGCTCCTGCAACCCGTACTCTAGAGCAGCGGGTCCACATTGATCAGACCTCGGGTGTTATGCCAGCACAACACGTCGTTCCGATTCAGCCTGAAGTCAGGTCGGAGGCATCTCAGGAGGAGCAGAGGAGACTTGAGAGGTTCAAGAAGTATGATCCTCCTACTTTTGATGGCACAACTATCGAGGATGCGCATCTCTTATATATTCATGAGTTGAAATAATGTATTGCCCTTTTTGGAAAAAAGTATTTTAAGAATAAATGGTGTGTTACTTCTTTACGATTTGAACTTGTGCTTTGATTGCCAATCATTTTACTCCATTACTTTTAAAGAAATCCACTGTGTTTAAAGTCTTCATTACTAATGAACCTAAAGTTGTGATTTCTGAAATATTCTATTTGTTGATATTTGTGATGATGATCCATGAAAGGAAAGAAATGAAAGTGTGGAATATGAAATACGACCATTGTGCCATGAATGAAGAATCATGTGTATGGCCAAGAGAGCCAATGAAATAATGATGTTGAAAGTTGTTGAAAGTGCCAATGAGGCTATATACTGTATGAAAGGTTATGAGATAAATGCATTTGTATTGTTGTTTTCTTTGTAAGCAAATCAAAAATATTTTTGAGAGTATGGATAGTCACCGAGGAAGGGTAGATTTAAATAACCTAACCCTGAAACTACACATGCCGTTGTAGGAGTGGAATGTAATTATTCCCCTTATTCGGGATAAGATTGATGTGATAAAATTATTTCCCTTAATTAGGATGAGATGATTGATAGAAAAGGACGATGTCAATCCACACGGCATTGTGGTGAGATGGCCTAGACGATTGGGTCGTGATCGGACATCATGCCGCACACATGGTGGTAATTGTGCTGGAAATTATAATTGTGGTTGATGTCTCAGATGAGATGGCTTAACCGATCGGGTCGTGATCGGACTCCATGCTAAAAGTACGGTGGTATTGGTATTATAAATATTGGTATCGTGAACATGTGATATTGTGAACTATGTTATATCTGTGCTAAAGATCTCCCAACCAAAAATAATATAACATCATATTTTGATTATCACTTCACAGTGTTATCTTTATATTTTGGAAATTATTATGTTTTTACTTGGCATTTGAATATCATTGATTGTTGATTGTTGTTTCCATGGTTTTCCCTTTCTTACATTGGCATTCTATTTTGAAAGTGGACAGTTAGATTTACATACTAGTACTATTCCATATGTACTAACGTCCCTTTTGCTGGGGGCGCTGCATTTTCTATGGATACAGGTGGTTCATCAGCGTGTAGCTTTGGTCCTCGTTAGCAGTCACTCTTTGTTCAGAAGGTTTTGATGAGCCCTACTCTATTTCGGGGCCTGATGTCATTTGAGTTGTACATTGTGTTTTAAGGTATAGCCGAGGCCTTATTGCTGGCACTTTCATACTATTCTTCTGTCATACTTAGAGGCTCCATAGACAGGTTGTGGGTGGTGTATGATGTTGGGAATTGAACTAGATGTGTTGGTATTTTTGGCAAACATGTTTTTCATTATATCTATAAACTTGAAAATTATGAATGAAGCTATTAACAGAAATGAAATGGGAGTTGCTAATGAAATCATTTCCATGTTTGATTAATGGAGTACATCTCCCCTTTATTCATGGATGAGTTTGGGTAGAAGGAAATCTAATAGGCTTGCTTAGCTGGGTTCACTCGGTTGAGCGCCGGTCACGCTCCTCGATTTTGGGGCGTGACAGTTTCACCTTGGGAGTGCTTCGATTCTGTTTGTGAAGAAGAAGGATGGTACGATACGGATGTGTATTGATTATAGGTAGTTGAACAAGGTTACAGTGAAGAACAGGTACCCATTACCGCGCATTGATGACTTATTTAACAAGCTTTAGGGTGATAGAGAGTTCTCAAAGATTGATTTGAAGTCAGGGTATCATTGAAGATTCAGGATTCGGATATCCCGAAGACTGCTTTCAGGACTCAGTATGGTCACTACGATTTTCTTGTGATCTCATTTGGGCTGACCAACGCCCCAGCAGCATTTATGCCAATGTATTCAACCATATCTTGACTCATTTGTCATCGTGTTTATTGACGACATCTTAATATATTCTTGCAGCTGGGAGGATCATAAGCAGCATTTAAGTATCGTGCTCTAGACCTTGAGGGAGAAGAAGTTGTATACAAAATTTTTTAAGTGTGAGTTCTTGCTTGATTCGGTGGAGTTTTTAGGTCATGCGGTGTCCAGTGAGGGGATCAAAGTAGATTCGAAGAAGATTGAGGGAGTTCAGAGTTGGCCCAGACCGTCTTCAACTACTGAGATTCGGAGTTTCCTTGGGTTGGCTGGATATTATCGCCTTTTCGTAGAGGGTTTCTCATCCATTGCTGCACCTATGACTAGATTGACCCAGAAAGGTGCTTCTTTCAGATTGTTTGAGGAGTGAGGCGAGCTTACAAAAGCTCAAGATTGCATTGACTACAACCCCAATGTTGGTGTTTCCTATGGGTATGAGGTCTTACACTATGTATTTTAATGCGTCGCGTATTGATCTTGGCACGATGTTGATTCACGACTGTAGGGCGATTGCCTACGCGTCTCGGCAGTTGAAGGTCCAAGAGAAGAATTATCCAGTTCACGACTTAGAGTTGGCAGCTATTGTTCATGCATTGAAGAGGCACTATCTGTACAGTGTCCCATGTGAGGTCTATACCGACCACTGGAGTCTCCAACATCTGTTCAAGCAGAAGGACCTTAATTTGTGGCAGCAGATATGGTTAGAGTTGCTAAAAGACTATGACATCACTATTGTATCATCCCGAGTAGGCCAACGTGGTGGCTGATGGCTTGAGTTGAAAGGCAGAGAGTATGGGCAATTTGGCATAATTACCGCCAGCAGAGAGGCCACTAGCCATGGATGTTCAGGCGTTGTCCAATCATTTTGTGAGAATGGATCTTTCGTAGCCTAGCCGGGTTCTTGCTTGCGTGGTTTCTCAGTCTTCCTTGTATGAGTGCATCAGAGAGCGTCAGTATGACAACCACTATTTTCTTGTCCTTAAGGACACGGTGTAGCACGACAATGTCAAGGAGGTTAATATTGGAAATGATAGGGTCTTGCGGATGCATGGCCGGATATATATGCCCAATGTGGATGGGCTGCGTGAGTTGATTCTTGAGGATGCCTACAGTTCGCGGTATTCAATACATCTGGGTGCCGCTAAGATGTATCAGGATTTGAGGCAGCATTATTGGTGGAGGAGAATGAAGAAAGATATAGTGGAGTATGTGGCTCGGTGCTTGAACTGTCAGCAGGTGAAGTACGAGCATCAGAGTCAGGCAATTTGTTTCAGAGACTTGAGATTTCCTAGTGGAAGTGGGAGCATACTATGATGCACTTTGTTGTTCGACTCCCACAAACTTTGAAGAAATTAGATGCATTATGGGTTATTATTGATAGGCTGACCAAGTCGGCACATTTCATTCCGACTGTGAGTACCTATTCTTCAGAGCAACAGGCTGAAATCTTTATCCGTGAGGTTATTCATCTCCACGGTGTGCCAGTATCCATTATCTCCAATCAAGGCATGCAGTTCATATCGCATTTCTAGAGAGCCATGCAGGGAGAGCCGTGCAGCGTGAGTTAGGCCCTCGGGTTGCGTTGAGTACATCATTTCAACCTAGATGGACGGACAGTCCGAGCGCACCATTCAGATCTTGGAGGATATGCTACGTGCCTGTGTTATGGATTTCGGGGGTTCATGGGATCAGTTCCTACCGCTTGCAAAATTCGCCTACAATATCTACTAATCGAGCATTCAGATGGCTCCTTACAAGGCCATATATGGGAGGTGATGTCGTTCTCAAGTTGGTTGGTTTGATCAAAGAGAGGCTAGGTTGTTAGGCACTAATTTGGTTCGGGATGCCTTGGAGAAAGTCAAGTTGATTCAGGATCGGCTTCGTGCAGCCCATTGTAGGCAAAAGAGTTATGATGATCGAAAGGTTCATGATGTAGCATTTATGGTGGGAGAGAGGTTTTTGTTGTGGGTTTCACCCCTGAATGGTGTGATGAAGTTCGATAAGAAGAGCAAGTTGAGCCTTAGGTATATTGGTCCTTTTGAGATTCTCGAGAGAGATGGTGAGGTGGCCTACAATCTTGAATTGCCACCTAGCCTATCGGCAGTTCACCATGTGTTCCATGTTTCCATGCTCCGAAAGTATTATGGTGATCTGTCCCATGTAATAGATTTCAGCTCTGTGCAATTGGACAAGGATTTGGCTTATGTTGAGGATCCGGTAGCTATCTTGGACAGACAGGTCCGGAAGTTGAGATCGAAGAACATTGTTTCGGTGAAGGTTCACTGGAGGGGTCAGCCGGCCGAGGAGGCGACCTGGGAGACTGAGCACGACATGCGGAGTGGTTATCCTCACCTTTACATCACTTCAGATATGTCTCTATGCAGGTTTGCGGATGAACGTTTGTTTTAAGAGGGGAAGAATGTAACGACCCGACCGATCACTTTGTATATTTGAGCCCCATTTCCCTTTTTGATGCTTCACATATGTGTATTTGTGGTTTTATGACTTGTAGGGTTGATTAGTTTCATTCCGGGAAGGTTTTGGGTTGATTTGGACCCTTTTATTTTTGGCTTAGAATCCTAAGTTGATTATGTTGACCAAAGTTTGACTTTTATGAAAATGACCCCAAAACGGTATTTTGATGGTTCCGATAGGTTTATATCATGATTTTAGGCTTGGGCATATGCCCGAAAGCGAATTTGGAGGTTCGTAGGTTGATTTGTGTTATTTTTCCGAAAGTTTGCAATTTGAGGTTTATAAGTTTATTTCCCAAGTTTGACCGTAGGTTGACATTTGGATATCGGGTTCAGAATTTAGTTTCAGAACTTGGAATAGGTCCTCTTTTCTATTTGAAACTTGTCTGCAAAATTTGGTGTCATTTGGAGTTGGTTTGATATGATTCGGATGCTTGGTTACAATTCTAGAGGTTCTTGAAAACATTGAAATTCATGCGTTTCGATGTCTGATTCGTAATTTTAGATGTTACTTTTGTGTTTTGATCGCACAAATGAGTTTGTATGATATTGTTATACTTGTGTGGATGTTTGGTTTGGAGCCCCAAGGGCTCGGGTGAGTTTCGGACGTGTTTCAGAATGATTTTGAACTGAATCTGGACTGTTAGTGTGCTAATTCCTCAGGTGTCACAGTTGCGAATACAAGCATCGTAATGGCGACCTTAGCAGGGGGTCTCAGGTGTTGCATTTACGATGCCTGGGTCGCAATTGTGAAGTAGTACATGGGCATGATAGGATCACAATTGTGATAATTGTGTCGCATTTGCGATTGGGTCAGGCTTCACAAATCCGAAGCCAATGTCACATTTTTGACTTCCCACTTATGTTGTTAGTGGCCGCAATTGCGAGACTTCCTTCCCAATTATGAACCCAGTGTCGTAATTGCGACATCTACAACTGAACAAGAGGTTGGAAAGTCGGGATTTTCTCTCATTTTCTCTCATTTTAGAACCCTAAACTCGGTAGGAGGCGATTTGGAGAGGGGATTTTCATCTACAAACATTGGGTAAGTGATTCTAATCAATTTTCAACTATATTTCATGATTATATCTTAGATTTAACTTCAAATTTAGGAGAATCAAAGAGGAAATTTGGCGATTTTTGTTAAAGTTTTGAAAACAATGAAAACTTGGGTTTTGAGAGTCTATTTGGACTCGGATTTGAAATCAAAACAAATATATATACTCGTGGGGTTATGGGTAGTTAGAATCTACCCTTGGACCAGGGTTTTGACCGTGGGCCCGAGAGTTGACTTTTGGGGAATTGTGAAAAGGTCATAGTATTATCTATCGTATATTGGTTTCCCTTGCATTATTTGATGATATTAAGTCATTTTTGGTTAGATTTGAGCCACGTGGAGGCTAGGGGAAAAGCTATTTTCGAGGGTTGATTTGGCCTAGTTGAGGTAAGTATCTTGTCTATCTTTGTATGGGGGGACTACCCCTTAGGATTTGGGTTATTTGTGTTATTTGAATTATGTGGACGACATGTACACAACGTGACGAGTGTGTACACGAGCTTATATGTAGTTTTGACCGGTTTAGACCTTTAGACTTCTTCCATGCCTTTAATTGAAATTGTCATAACATGTTATATCTTTTATTGTTAACTTTACCCTCACATGCTCTATTTGATATTTTTTGCACATGTTCTATCTTTTATTTCCATGTTTGCTCTTATGTGCTTTTGTTGAAGTAGTTACCTCTCTTATTATCTTGTTACCTCCTTTATTGTTGAATTACTCTTATTTGATGTTTTCAATTCGTGGGAATACTTCTATTTGAGTTATTGAGGTAGAAGTTGTTGATTAGTAATATATTTTCCTTGTTGAGTATTTCTCATTCATTTTGTTATCATTGAGATACTTGTTAACATTGTGTTTTAGCCATGGGCTATATCTTGGGGTGACATTGGTATATTTAATTTTCACCAAGTTGTGGCATATGGGCACATGTGGTGCAAGTGGTTATTGCGTTGTTATATTGATGCACATGCAGCGGTATAAGGATAGGGGTTGATGTGCATGTGGCGACATAAGATGGGATTTTTGTGCGTGTTGCTGGTAAGAGAATTACTTGAAGCCACACAGTGACATAAGGGGGCTGAAAAGCATGTAGCTATTTCAGGAAACATGTTTTCAAAAATATCTATTTGTAAGGCTCACACGGCGATATAAGGAAAGATTGTGATTGAAATTATGAAATATAAACATGAGGCGTGGTACATCGGTTGTGATTCTTATTGTACATTCCATGTTAAAAAGGCTTGTTGGTTAAATAGTTCTTGTTGTTTCTTCATTGTCTTGCTTGTATTTGTCCATATTTGATTACTTGTTGTCCTTATCATGTGTTCACTTCTCGTTACCTTTCTTGCCTTAGATTCTATTGTGCTACATGTTATCATTTATTTCCTCATTTTCTGTTACTGGTCTATATTATACTCTGTTCAGTTTATCTTGTCCTAGTATGTGTCTTGACTTGGCTCGTCACTACTATACCAAGGTTAGGCTTGATACTTACTGAGTATCGTTGTGGTGTACTCATGCTACGCTACTGCACATTTTTGTACATATCCAGGTACATCTGCTCGTGTCGGACGCTAATGATCGTTCAGATATTTCCGGAGACTTCAAAGTATACCCGCTCGACGTTCGCAGAACTTGGAGTCACCTTCTGCTATTTCCTTATTCTTTTTATTCCTACTATTAGAAGGTGTTGTATTAGAGATTTTTGTACCTTTCTGTAGAGCTTATGACTCAGTCTCACAGGTTTTGAGAATATTGTATTGTTTTTCTGCATTGAAATTATTTTGAGACTTATCAGCTTTATTTCATGTTTTTTGTCGTTATTTTTGTACTATCTTCGTGTATGTTAGGGTTACCTAGTCTTAGAGACTAGGTGGCATCACTACATCCTAAGGTGGGAATTTGGGGTCGTAACATTCTTTCTATGACCTAGCCATGGATACAATCACTATGCAATCAATTAATCCTTTGAGTCTACACTTATCCATATGTTGTAAGAATCTGCTTCGTTCCATCAATGAACAACTGAGAGATCCATCAACACATCCAAAATTTGAGACCGTATTGCACACAAAGATGATAAGCAAGCACTCTCATTCCCTTTTTACCTCCAACAAAGCCCCATCTCGTCACATTCGATCTCTTGAACCATAATGAAATACACAGACTTGGTCATTTTTCCTCAATGACCAAAATAACATCAAAGTTCCTCCAGATTCATGGAAACCCTACCACAAAATCCATAATGATACGCTCCCACTTCCACTCTGATACAATCATCTCCCGATGTAACCCACTCGATCTCTGATGCTCATGCTTTACTTGCGAATAATTCAACCACTACGACATGTCCATCAATGTCTTCTTCATCCTACACCACTAATAATACTTTCTCAAACCATATATGTCTCTGTAGCACTCTAATGAATTGAATACTGCATACTATGAGCCTCCTCAAGGATGAACTCCCTCCAACCACCTACACTACAAACACAATTACAACCCTGAAGTAGAAATACAGCGTCACCTCCAATGGCCACCTCCTAAGGACAAGCGAATGAAGATCATCTCACTGAAGAGAACCGACGCGCTCAAACGAAGATGATCGCTCAACCACACAAGCAAGAACTCTATTACGCTTAGAGATATCTACTTCCATAAATCTATAAGTTAAGGGCTGAACATCCATTGTCAAATGCTTTCCCTTCCTGTTGCCTTAAACTCAAATTTTCCTCTCTGAACAATTCCTGATGACTTCAATGGCCAGTATAAACCTTCCATGTCACCCCGCATGAATAATGCCTCGAAGTCATAAGTACATGCACGGTAACTGCCAACTCCAAATCACGAACCGAATAATCCTTCTCAAGGAACTTCAAGCCTCAACACGTACAAAACCACCCTAACATTCTCCACCAACAGCGCACCAAGACCAGCACGTGAAACATCATAACACACTGTATTTTGCCCTGAACTTGTGGCAAACACCAACACTAGGGCTGCTATAAATGGAAAACTCCTTCTCAAAGTGACAATTGTAGGATGCCCTCGTAACGTAGGGAAAAAATCATCACACACCACATCGGCAACATCAGCACCGCTCATTGGTGCCGAACTGATATTAAGTACTCCACATCGCGTACGAATGAATAGGAATGAACTGAAAATATATGCTTCACATCGAAATAAAGTTGCACGATAAAGAATCAAGAAAGGTAAAGTTTCCTAAAATGATATAGCCTATCACATATAGATAATAATGTCTCTATATCAATCCACATGACTCTGCTAGGCCTGCTCGTGATTAGTGAAACCTTCGAACCAAGATCTCTGATACCAACTTGTCACGACCCAAAATCCCACCAAAAGCCATGATGGTGGCTAACCCGCTCGATAGGCAAGCCATCATTCAATCAACTTCAAAATATCCAATTATTAAGGCATTACTATTTCATGATATAAATAACAATGTGGAATAAATGTCAATTCGATATGATAAGTACAAATTGAACCTCAAGGTCTAAATACGACCACAACTGTCTAACAAACGGCCAAAATCCGGCGTCACTATATCACGAGCATCTAATAAGAGTAACTAGAGTCAATTGAATAAATAGATCTATCCAAAAATGAAATAAATAGATAGAAGTAGATATGTAGGGAAGGGGGACTCCATGTGTTGTGGGTCAGATCATGTACATCAGCTCACCGTGAAGTCTCTAGTGTACTCCTACTTGGCTCAAAGGTGTCGCTAATACCAGTCTCAAAACCTACACAAAATGTGCAGAAGTGTAGTATGAGTACAAAACTATGGTACTCGGTAAGTATCAAGTCTAGCCTAGAAGAAGTAACGGCGAGCAGTCGACACTGGCACTAACTAACAGTTCAATAATTAGATAAATCATGAATCAGATACGAGATAAGACATGATATCATCAAATAAGATATAAAAACTTGATACACAGCTCATACAAAAATTTAGGCATGCTTTATAGATATTAGGAAATCAAATCAGGTATCAAGTACCTCGATCCTCACATCAATACATGATATGTGTCAAAAATATTCATACAAATCAACTACATGAGTCTATGATATGTACAAATGCATGCTCAGGATCTCTTTCTCAATACCTCACTACACAAATCCAAGTGCTTGACACAGGCCACGTGGCCAACCAAGCACAAATAATCTTCGTGCCTATGCTCACAGATCCTAAGATAACATGGGTAATCACTTGACTCCAGAGGGACGGATCCATATCCAAGCGTATGATCAGTTTATATTTCATGATCATTAATCGATCGTTGTAGCGCGCAACCTGTTCCAATCATAATATCATCAATAATCAATAATTAATAACCTCTCACATTGTTCTTGGTGCCAAATTCCTCAACATTTCCACAACATCCAACTCTCCAACTCATGCACATGTATATGAGATAATATAATTAAGAGGCACCACACATAATAATAAAAATTTGGATAAAAGCTCGATTAATTAAAAGATGGCTATTGCAAATCATGTAATTCAATTTACCACAACGACTCAATAAGAAGTTTTTCATATTTCATAATTCTTTCCATAACCTTTAACATGAAAAAATTAAGCCATGTAAACCATCTGTCACAACCCGGTGCCTTACTCAACTGAGTACCAACGTAACGTGTCTTTCTTATCACACCATCATGGGTAAATAGGCCAAAAAGGCCGTCATGAGATACTCGAAATAAATCATAAGGGAATACTAGACATAGGACGGCCCAACAATATATATATATATATATATATAAGCTTATACATGTGACATACGGGCCTATAAGACTAACATGATCATTTCTACACTCAAAACATTGGCCGCCAAGGCCATTCAAGTATCCATATACATGAAATCTGTCTACAAGCCTCTAAGAGTACATAAACGTCAGGACAAGGCCCCGCCATAACAATTAATACATGTCTAAATTATACTGACTAAATAGGTAACTCCGGAGTAAGTGAAGTGCACCAAGACCTTCCGCTGAGCTGATAGCTTTCTAGGAGTACTGTCTCTATCGGGACTTGAGGGCATGAAACATAATGCCCCTAGGCAAAAGAGACGTCAGTACAAATAAAGTACCGAGTATGTAAGGAATGGAAAGGAGTATACAAAAGACATGAAAGAAACATGGAGTAAAGGACTCAACCTGTAAGTATGAATAGCTATGTGAATCATGAAATATTTATAATGCCATGCATGTACGTATATGATATTTTGCTTAAAGTATATATATTTATATGTTTATCGCCTCATGTTTTACTCACGTTTCGTGGATTCCGGATGTAAAATGTGTTGATTTATATTAATTCGGGGTGTTTTTATGTGTAGGAATCATCCAGAAGAAATTGGGGGTGAAAGATGAGAGATTAGAGCCAAAACAGACGAAAAAAGGAAAGTTGGATTTTCAGTGCCACAAGCAGCGTTGATAACGACAAGGTCGGGAATCCAAACTAGAGTAAGAATTTGAAAAGTAAATGCGGAAGCAATAATAATAAGGAATTGAACAACTAGCACTTAAGGGCAGAANCATTTCTACACTCAAAACATTGGCCGCCAAGGCCATTCAAGTATCCATATACATGAAATCTGTCTACAAGCCTCTAAGAGTACATAAACGTCAGGACAAGGCCCCGCCATAACAATTAATACATGTCTAAATTATACTGACTAAATAGGTAACTCCGGAGTAAGTGAAGTGCACCAAGACCTTCCGCTGAGCTGATAGCTTTCTAGGAGTACTGTCTCTATCGGGACTTGAGGGCATGAAACATAATGCCCCTAGGCAAAAGAGACGTCAGTACAAATAAAGTACCGAGTATGTAAGGAATGGAAAGGAGTATACAAAAGACATGAAAGAAACATGGAGTAAAGGACTCAACCTGTAAGTATGAATAGCTATGTGAATCATGAAATATTTATAATGCCATGCATGTACGTATATGATATTTTGCTTAAAGTATATATATTTATATGTTTATCGCCTCATGTTTTACTCACGTTTCGTGGATTCCGGATGTAAAATGTGTTGATTTATATTAATTCGGGGTGTTTTTATGTGTAGGAATCATCCAGAAGAAATTGGGGGTGAAAGATGAGAGATTAGAGCCAAAACAGACGAAAAAAGGAAAGTTGGATTTTCAGTGCCACAAGCAGCGTTGATAACGACAAGGTCGGGAATCCAAACTAGAGTAAGAATTTGAAAAGTAAATGCGGAAGC
>AWOL01S0014056.1:0-26109 GCA_000715115.1 Nicotiana otophora
TTATAATGGATATTATGTCATGACAAATGTCATAAAAAATTGGTCATATTACAAAAGACATATATTTGAACGAATGAATTTCGAACAATGTACAAAACTGGTGACAGAGAATTCCTATAAAAATAAAAATATGCTAGCAGTAGAAATCTAAGGCTAAAGTTGAAATCACTTTTTACATATTTATACAAACAAGAGACTTCACACGTATGTCTTCTCTATTTTTTAGTTTTGCTTTTTCTTTGTATAGGTTGATACGAGCAAGTTATTTTTCCAATTGGTTTAGTTCTATACTTTCACACACATATATATATATATATTAAATTTTGGGCGAAGCCAAGATTTTAAATCGGTGGATGCTAATACCACTGCACTCACGATTTGTTTTCCTAAATTACTAGAGCCAAAACAAGTCTGCACATGTAAATAATATTGTTAGTAGTTACACGACGAATAATAATAAATAGGTTAAGTATTATGTAAGGATTGTCTGTTTTAACAGTAATTCTATATTCTCTTCTTCTTTTCTACTGAAATTCCTTTGGATCTCTGAATTTACATAGGTTATACAGTTTTGTGTAGGTATTAGGAAACATCTAAGCTGGTTTGCCCGAGAGGTTAAGGGGGAAGACTTAAGATCTTCTGCACATAAGTGCGCATGGGTTCGAACCCCATAGCCAGCATAATCTTACTTTTTATTTTATATACTATTTCAGTTTAACACTAGCTTTTCTTTTTCTTTTATTTAATTTGATCTTTTTCCTATTCCTTTTTATTTCACTTTCGTTTTTCCATTCTTTTCAATCTTTTTTTTTTAATCTCCTCTTCAAACTTTAATTTTTTCAACTATTTATTGTTTCCTTTTTATTCATGTGGTGTCTAGAATCTACATTAACCCAGTGCACATCGATTAGTTCACCATTATTCTTTTATTTAATTCGTTTGTTTTCATTTTCGCTTCCAAATTTGCTGTTTTTTTTTGTTCTTTCTTCCCTTAGCCTTCTTTTCATTTGGTATAACCTCTTTTTCTATAGATATTCAGAGAGAGGTAGGTCCCATAAATGAAATGACAAAAAAAAAATTGAAAGATGTATGGTGAGATTTTCTTTATTTTTTATTCCACAGTAACCGATAGTGAGATTTGAAGCTTATGGTTAAATGGTAAAGGTGAAGTAATTATACTGCAAAATCTGTCTTTCACCGTTCAACTTATAGGCCGTTTGGCCGTGCTTTTGAAACTTAACTTATTTTGAAAAGTAATTTTTAAAAAAGTAATTATGGTAAACATTTTGTGTTAGACTAATCAGTTTGAAATGCACGTTTGAGCAGTAATTAGAGTTTGGTCATGCTTTTAAGAAGTACTTCTAAGGCCTCATTTATTTTTTTTGAGATTAAGACGTCTAAATCTGAATACACATCTGAATATCAAGATGTGTATTCAGATTAAGACATCTGAATCTGAATACACATCTGAATATATTAAGATGTGTATTAAGATCTGAATACTAAAATTAAGACTGTTTGATTTTTAACATCTGAATGTATAAAATTTATCTTTATTTAAAAATTAATAAACATAAAATTCAAATGAAATACTAACTAATCTAATATTCTATCAATACAATATATAGTTTTTTAAAATATGATAGTTGTTGGTGGTGATAGCTAATGGGTGAATGCCGACTAGAGGCGGTGGTTGGTGGTAGTTTTGGTTGATAATGGTGGTTCATGCTAGTAGCTAGTAGTGATTGGTAGTGGTGGCAATTATGATTGAGGATAGTGGTAGTGGGTGGTGATAGTTAATAATGACGGGTGGTGGTAGTAATTGTGATTGAGGAAGGTGGTGGGCGGGTGGTAGTAGGTTATAATGATGGGCGGTGCCAGCTGTAGTTGTTGATGGTTATGGGGTGGTTAGTTATGGTAGTTGAGGTGGATGAGTGTTGATTGTGGGTGAGAATGATGGTGGTCGGAGTGGTGGGGATAGTGAGTGGTGATGGTCGATAATGGTGGCGGCTATGATTGATGATGATGGTGTGGTGGTGGTGGTGGTTGAGTATGGTGGTGGTAGTGGTAGTTGAGTATGGTGGTGGTGGCGACATGGTGGTAGTTGATAATGGTAGCCGGTGGCGGCAGTTAATAATGAATATGTGATAGCATCTTAATAAAATTAAGTCTCTGTTATAGATCTTAATCATACAGACCTATTCAGACCCATTAAGTGGTTGTGAAGTAAAAAAACAAACACACTTAATGATTAAGATCTGAATAATTAAGATTCAGACTTTAAAAACAAACGTATTTAATGTCTGAGATCTGAATGATTAAGATTAAGACCTCCATTAAGTGCAAATAAATGAGGCCTAAGTATATTTTTCTCAAAAATGCTATTAAAATTTGCGGAAAACTACTTTTTCTGCTTTTTAAAATTTCTTCCGCTTCTACTCAAAAATATTTTTTTCTTTCTAAAACCTCGGCCAAACATCTGCCCTCGGGAGTATCAGGGCCACGACCCCCGGGATCGGTTCGAATCCCAAAAATCTCGGAGAGCATTACCAGATAATCGAGCATGACCAACAAAATATCGTGATATCCGTGACCAACCGGATGTCACGGCGCGAATCTCGGTAGGTATTGACAGAAAATCGGTGATTAGTTTAACGAAAGATTTTTACCTTTTGTGGAATTGCACTTATGGTAAAACTCTCTGCTATATGGGGGGGGGGTATGTGATTATTCATTAGGCATACTATAATACGCATATCAAGATAATATATTTTTATTTTATTTGTTATTCAAAGTTCTTACTTTTGTTCATCAATTCATCACTAATGTGAGCCCGAGATCGAAGGCAGGCATTTCATTAAGCTGTCACTAAGTCCGGGATCACTACTCTTGATTGGTTTGACAATTTATTATGTACTTTATATGTTTAATCTAACGCAATTTATCATTTGTATTGAATTAACCCACATATCCTTAAAATCACTTACAAATTTAAGTGTTATCCGTTTTTTTAGGGTAAACAGTTTGGCGCCTACCGTGGGGCTAAGGATAATAGTGGCAATTTGATACAAATTTCTATAACACACTCTATTTTACACTTCTTCTTTGAGCTTTTAATTTTAGGTCAAATTAAAAATGTCGAATACCCAATTTGCCCATGTGAACGTGGATGCTAAGTCCGGCCACCATGGCGAGAACAACAACGTGGTACCCAACAACGAGGTTCCCCCTACTGACCCCAACGGACTCACAGATGTTGATTCGATCGATGCTAACTCACGCGTGGCTATCGAAGCAAACTTGCCTACTGACCCTGAAAACAACATTCACGGGGGAGCCCGATCGATAGCCCGGAGTACACACGACAGCGAAGGTGATGGGATCAACTTGCGCGTGATCTTCGAAATGTTACAGGCTCAACATGCAGCGATAGCCCAGTTGCAGAACCAAAGTCGAGCCCCCAACAGAGTTGAGCCCGAATCGTCCCGGGAAAATACCTGTAGAAATGAACCGACCACAGAAAGGCCGGGCGAAGCAGAACCCGGGACAAACCCTGAGATAATAAAGATGCTTGAGGAACTGACAAAACGGGTGGAATCGGGTGAAAAAAAAAAATCAAATCCAACGACAAAAAAGTGGAGACCTTTAACTCTAGGGTCGACCAAATCCTGGGAGCGCCACCGATACTGAAGGGGCTGGATTCCAAAAATATTGTCCAAAAGCCTTTTCCTCCGAGCGCAGCTCCGAAGCCAATCCCAAATAAGTTCTGTATGCCCGAAATTCTGAAGTATAATGGGACAATCACGCCAAACGAACATGTGACCTCTTATACATGTGCCATCAAGGGAAACAACTTGGATGATGATGAAATCGAATCCGTTCTACTGCAAAAGTTCTGAGAGATCTTGTCGAAAGGAGCTATGATATGGTATCACAACTTACCCCCTAATTCTATTGACTCGTTTGCTATGCTTGCAAATGCCTTTGTAAAAGCGCAAACCCGGGTCATCAAGTTCGAGACTAGGAAATCAGACCTTTTCAAGGTAAAGCAAAGAGATAACGAGATACTTAGGGAATTCGTATCTAGGTTTCAAATGGAACAGATGGATCTGCCTCCGGTCGCAGATGATTGGGCCGTTCAGGCCTTCACCCAAGAACTTAATCCCCGAAGCTTATTGGTTTCACAATAGTTGAAGCAAAATTTGATAGAATACCCGGCGGTAACTTGGGCCGACGTTCATAACCGTTACCAATCCAA
This sequence comes from Nicotiana otophora, assembly GCA_000715115.1. Taxonomy (NCBI): domain Eukaryota; kingdom Viridiplantae; phylum Streptophyta; class Magnoliopsida; order Solanales; family Solanaceae; genus Nicotiana; species Nicotiana otophora. Next base: position 4,259 of record AWOL01S0014056.1, read on the forward strand.
AATCAGGGTCAAAGACGATCAGTTCGAGTCCCCTTCCGGGTCCGTTTATCCCGTCATTGCTAGTGACAGATCCAAAAGAGACATTGATCGTGAACCAAGATCGAATAGAGACCGATATCAACCATACAATGGAGATCGAAGGGGTAATGGGTCCGGACGCAACACTATGAGGAGTGAAAGAAGAGGCGACCAAGGTCATAATAACCGGGGACTCATGAGCAAAAGCGGTTTTGACAGACCCATTAAGTCTAAGGAAGCACCAAGGTTATCGGAGTACAACTTCAACATCGACGCTGACGCCATCTTATCAGCCATCGGACGCATCAAAGATACTAAGTGCCATCGACCATTGCAATCTGATCCTGCCCAAAAGGACCCCAACCTAATGGGTAAATATCATGGCACTCATGACCACAAAACCGAAGACTGCCGACAACTGAGAGAGGAAGTAACCCGGTTATTCAATAACGACACCTCTGAGAGTTTCTGAGTGATCGAGCCAAAAATCACTTTAGGAATAGGGACTCCAACAAGCATATCGAGCAAGAGGAGCCTCAACACGTCATTAACATGATTATTGGTGGGGTTGACGTCCCCTAGGGGCCAATGTTAAAGTGCACTAAAGTGTCCATTATAAGGAAAAAATGGACTCGAGATTATGTACTAGAGGGAACCGTATATTTCAATAATGAAGATGCTGAAGGCATCGTACAACCGCACAATGATGCACTAGTAATATCTATACTCATACATAAATCTCGGGTTAACCGTGTGTTGATTGATCCAGGTAGCTCGGCCAATATCATCAGATTGAGGGTCGTAGAATAACTGAGTTTAACATGGCATATGAGACCACTAAAGGGGAGATAAAACTCCCAGTAAACATTGCTGGAACCGTTTAGGAAACAAAGTTCTACATGATCGAAGAAGATATGAGATACAACGCTCTATTTGGGAGGCCATGGATTTACAACATAAGGGAAACACCCTCGACATTACATCAGGCGTTGAAATTCCCCACACCGGTAGGGATCAAAACGGTTTACGGAGAGCAACCGGACGCAAAAGAAATATTCGCGATCGATGAGGTAGTCCCGATATCCGCACTCTCGACGTCGAAGAACCCAAGTTCGGTCACCAAGAAAGAAACCAAAAAGCAATAACCGACACCGGCCCCGGCCGAACCAAAAAAGCAGGGGACGAGCAAGGATGATAATTACAGACTCTCCAGGTTTTTCATAGTCCCTGACAATTCCGATGCCACCAAGTTAACGGTCGAGGAGCTGGAGTAAGTCATATTGATCGAGTACCTGCCCGATCAGAAGGTATACCTAGGCACGAGGCTTACTTTCGAGCTCAGGAAAAAACTTATTGAATATCTTCTAGCTAACATAGATTGTTTCGCTTGGTCCCATCTTGACATGACATGGATCCCGCCGGAAATAACTACTCACAAGTTGAGCTTAGATCCGAAGTTTCACCCGGTTAAACAGAAGAGGAGGCCTCAGTCCGAAGTCAAGCACGCATTCATCAAAGACGAGGCATCCAAACTCCTTAAAATAGGTTCCATTCGGGAAGTTAAGTACCCGGACTGGTTAGCAAACATAGTGGTAGTGCTTAAAAGAGAAATAAATTAAGAATGTGTGTAGACTAAAAAGACTTGAATAAGGTATGCCCTAAGGACTCTTTTCCTTAGTCTAAGATCGATCGCATGATCGATGCGACGGCCGACCATGAAATACTCAACTTTCTTGATGCATATTCCGGGTACAACCAGATCCGGATGGATCCGGGAGACTAGGAAAAGACTTACTTCATCACCAAATATGGCACCTATTGTTATAACGTAATATCATTCGGACTAAAAAACGTCGGTGCCACTTACAACACCTAGTAAATCGGATGTTTGAAGAGCAAATAGGAAAATCAATAGAGGTTTACATTGACGACATGTTAGTTAAGTCCCTGCGAGCAGAGGACCATTTGAAACATTTGCATGAAACCTTCAACATACTGAAGAAATACAATATGAAGCAGAACCCGGAGAAATGTGCATTTGGAGTCGGGTCCGGGAAGTTCCTTGGATTCATGGTGTCCAACTGGGGAATCGAGATCAATCCCGACAAGATCAAGGACATAGAAGACATCACCATGGTGGACAATGTCAAGGTAATTCAAAGACTAATCGGGCGCATAGCCGCCTTAGGTTGATTTATTTCAAGATCCTATGATAAGAGCCATCGATTCTTCTGGTTATTGAAGAAGAAGTATAACTTCTCGTGGACCCCGGAGTGCCATCAAGCTTTAAAAGAACTCAAACGCTACCTTTCTAGTCCGCCTTAACTTTATACTCCGAAGGTAGACGAGCAGTTGTACATGTACTTAGCGGTATCCGAGATAGTGGTAAGTGGAGTCTTAGTCTGGGAAGAAGAAGGTATGCAATTCCCTATATATTATGTTAGCAGGACTCTAGGCGAGGCCGAATCAAGGTATCCTTACTTAATGAAATTGGCGGTCACTTTGCTAAGCATCTCCAGGAAGTTAAGGCCATATTTTCAATGCCATCCCATATGTGACGTGACTACTTACCTATTGAGGAACATAATGCACAAACCTGAGCTTTCGGGACGATTGGCCAAATGGGCCGTGGAAATTAGTGGGTATGATATTGAATATCGACCCCGAACCACAATCAAATCTCAAATTTTGGCAGACTTCGTGGCCGATTTCACGCCGGCCTTAATACCCAAAGTCGAAAAGGAATTGTTGTTAACCTTGAGGACCTCATCGGGGATATGGACCTTCTTTACGGATGGTGCTTCGAACGCAAAGGGGTCCGAACTCGGCATCATGTTGAAGCCGCCCACAGGTAAGGTAGTTAGGCAATCTATTAGAACTATGAAATTGACTAACAATGAGGCCGAGTATGAGGCGATGATTGCAGGTCTCGAACTGGCTAAAAGCCTGGGGGCCGAGGTGATCTAAGCTAAATGTGATTCCCTCCTTGTGGTGAATCAAGTCAATGGGACATTCTAAGTGAAAGAGGAATGAATGCGAAGATACCTGGATAAACTACAGGTAACACTACATCGATTTGAGGAGTGGACCCTGCAACATGTACCCCGCGATCAAAACAGCGAAGCCGATGCTCTAGCTAACTTGGGGTTCTCGGTTGATGACGATGAATTCATCTAGGGAATGGTAGTACAACTCATGAAATCGGTAGTGGAAGAAGTCCACGCAGAGATAAACTCGACAAGATTAACCTGAGACTGGATAAACAAGTATATAGATTACATGAAGACTGGGAAGCTGCCCTTTGGATCCTAAAGAATCGAGAGCTCTACACACGAAGGCAGCCAGGTTCAGCCTGTCAGAGGATAACACCCTATTCAGAAGAACGTTTGATGGCCCACTTTCCATATGTCTGGACCGGGAGACACCGAATATGTTTTGAGGGAAGTTCACGAAGGCACATGCGGGAGCCATTCGGAGGCCGAATCATTGGTTCATAAAATAATCAGAGACAGCTATTACTGGATCGACATGGAGAAAGATACGAAGGAGTTCATGCGGAAATACGACGGCTGTGAGAGGCACGCATCGATGATCCATCAGCCCGGGGAGCTACTGCATTCGGTCTTGTCACCTTAGCCATTCATGAAATGGGTAATGGACATCGTCAGTCCCCTGCCATGGGCACCCGGTAAGGCTCAATTTATATTTTTTATGACTGACTATTTTTCTAAATGAGTTAAAGCTCAGGCATTAAAGAATTTCAGAGAAAAAGAAGTCATTGATTTTATTTAGACCATATAATATGTCGGTTCGGAATGCCGACCGAGATCGTATATGACAACGGGAAGCAGTTCATCGGCAGTAAGGTAAGCAAATTTTTCGAGAACCATAAGATCGAAAGGATCCCTTCAACACCCTATCACTCTAGTGGGAACGGGCAGGAGGAGTCTATAAATAAGACCATACTCCAAAACTTTAAGAATAGATTGACCGACACCAAAGAAAAATGGAAGGAAATTTTGCCCGAAGTCCTGTGGGCATACCGTACGACCTCAAAGTCTATTACCGGGACCACCGTGTTTTTGTTGGTCTATGGTGTTGAAGCGCCAATACCGGTTGAGGTAGGAGAACCGAGTTTCAGGTTCTGATATATGAGCGAAGAGTCAAACGGTAAGGCGATGAGCACGAGGCTGGAACTATTGAATGCGAGGAGCGAGGCTGCCCTCGTCCGGTTGGCCACCCAGAATAACAGATCGAAAGGTATTATAATCAGAGAGCTAACCTCTCACACATCAATATCGGGGAGTTAGTGTTAAGAAAGGTGACAATAAACACCCAAAACCCGAACGAAGGCAAACTGGGACCGAATTGGGAAGGCCCATATCGAATTATCGAGATTACCATTAAAGGTTCGTAAAAACTCGAAGCAGGGAACGGTGAGCAGCTACCGAACAACTGGAACATATCCCACTTAAAATGATACTACTGCTAAGGTACGATCCCATTCATTCTCTTTTTTACATATATTACGAATTGGACTAACACTTGCAGGCAACAACCAAAGGATGATGTAGTTGTTAGGCCTGAAAGCACGCGTTGCACTCTTTTTCTCTTGAATGGGTTTTGTTTCAAATGGGTTTTCTAGCAAGGTTTTTAACGAGGCAACAATGGATCATGCTAACTTAGAATCCAAGACCGGTTATGAACTGGAGTCGATGGTCACATCAACAGTATCCGAGCCCTATCGAAGATCGACCTCGAATACTGGGGGCCATCACCCTCGGGTAATGATTTTTAGCAAGGAAGAAAACTTTGTGCTTGAATAATATAGGCTCGATGCATAGGATTTATTGTAAGGGCCAAAAGGACAAATGAACCGTGCATGTGTAGACCACCTAAGCCATAACACGAAGCTTGTACACACTTACAATTTTGTATATTACGCACATGAATGAAAAATGGTTTTTACCTTGCAGATACATATTTTGTCCCTTAAGACTATTACACTCTACTCCTTAAGGATGTCGAACCCAAAGGCCGCCTCTATTCGGATCCAATAGATCACCCCCACTTGGGGACCGTCGACAAACTCATATGGCTTGGGCTATCTAATCCCGGAGGCACAAAGGACTATTAGGTAGTGCCTAAACTTAAAAGGCTACGACCACCCCTACTCGGGGACTGTCGTCCAAGGCAAGCTCGGACGGCTCGGGCTATCGAAGCCTGGAGGTACAAAGCCTATTAGGCAGTGCCTTAACTTAAAAGGCCAATACTACCCTAAAAACGGCTCGGAGACGTCCGAAGTCGGTAATCAAAACATAAGGCCTTCAAAATTCCAAACCGATTCAAAGGTTACCCTCAGAAAGATTATAGTCTAAAAACATCTAAACAAATACTTTGGGGAATGCTTCCGGTCATATCGAGCTCCCACACATTTTGAACGAAACTTACATCTAAAATAAGTCTTGTTCGGACCTCCGAACAACAACTTATTACTACGTTTTATTTCGTGCCAAGGCATTTGAAATATTTGCAATTGGAAAAAAATGCTGAAGGTAATAGACTTGAAAATTGACAAGAGGGAAAAGAACCTTATATATATATATTCCAAAATGTCTTTACAAAGGCCAATAAAAATGGCCTCAACAAAATAAAAGTACAAACTGCAGACAATAAATCCTAAGGCACATACGCCTGATCTTCACTAGAACTTGCCTCGTCACCAGAGCCGTTAGGGTATTCTCTATCCACTGGTTCGCCGGAGCCCTCAGATCCTTCTTCACCCTTGGGTTCAACCAGCTTCTTGGCCTTGACCTTGAGCCTTTTCGCCTCTTCGATCTCGGCTGACAGGTCAAAACCTCGGGCATGGATCTCCTCGAGGGTCTCTCTTCCAAACAACCGCTTCATGTACTCAATATTGACTTTCAGATGGGCCTCAGCTACCTCAACATCAGTCCTATATTGGGCCACCATATCTTCAACATCGACCCTGGTTATCTCCGACTCGGACCTTGCTATTTCAAGCTCTTTGCCAAGGGCATCCTATTCAGCAATATCCGAGCCTCGTTGAGCTTGGAGGTCCTCATTTTGTCGAGCCTGTGCATCGGCCTTCTCTTTCTCCACTCGGAGTTAGACCTCAACTGATGCCAGCTTCTCCCAGGCGGTCTCGTTCTCCAAAGCCAGTCGATCTATTTTTTCCTTCCATAGATCGGCCATGGCTTGGACCTCATTTATTTCAGCTCGAAACTGGTCGATCCGGTCAATCTTTTTCTGGACCTGCGAGGTTTGATCGTTAGTCGCCATGGCTAAGTCATCATCGCTAACTTCAAAAATCTTTTCCTGTTCCACGCTGAGAAGCTTGTGCGTGTCCCTCTTCTCGGTGAGCTCCCTCGCCTCAGCCTCGAGCTGGTTAACCCCAGCTCGATACCGAAGAAAACTTTCGTAATAGAGTACCGAGGCCTGTAAAAAGATAAAAGAGAGAAGATGTGAGAAATATCAAAAACTTAAGTCAGAAGATGGAAGTAAGTAAAGATGCCTTACCTGGTTCAGCGCCTGCTGCGCTTCGTTGAACAATCACAGCACATCCACCTCGTTCATTTTTGCCTGGTCTTCTTCGGTTACCAAGCACCGTAGATAGCTCGCCACTCAAACGAGTGTAGAAAGAACTAGGGCATCCTCCGGGACTGTGATGATTATTTACCTCTTACGGCCGGGATCCACGCTCAGGGCGGGGAACTAGTTGATTAATTTTGGGCTCGAGTTCTACCCGCCGATCTCTAAAACTGGTTCTTTCTTCAGCACCTCCAAGTCACCCAACCCAGAGAAGTCTTCCAGAGCGGTCGAATCCACATCTTTGAAAAAAGAACGAAGGGGATCGTTTGCTCCACAGGTCCTTTCGTTGGATCACTCCTTCACCGCTCGAGTTTCGTCAAACATCGATTCAGTGAATGAAGGCGACCCCTGAATATCTATGACACTTGGCGGATCGAAGTCGGTGTCTCGAAAGGTCTCAGCCCTCTTCTCTACATCGGCTTCCCAAACTTGAGGGGAATCAACCTCCGTTATTTCCCCCTCGACTGTCTCCTGAGTTACGAGGGAGGTTAGCTCACATGCCACAAAAATATCACCTTTCTCAGGCTCGTCCCTGAGCCAGAAATGCGAGTTTGAGTCAGGTGCTTGGGAGCTAGAACTCTCCTTTGGCTTACGGGCCAACCTTCTCCTTGGCTTCTTCTTCTCTAAGCTCGGGAAACTCGGAGCCTTCCTTTTTTTCTTATTTCCAGCTAAGGACCAGAGCTACCCCGAAGTAGAGGGATCAATGGACAGGTCCTCGTTCCCTACTAAAGGCCTAAGCTCAATGGTCTTAGGCAAGGTTGCGAAAAGAAAAGAGAGGGATGGGAATATGGTGCTGAAAAAGGAGCCTAATATTACTTATTTGGGAAAAAGATCTTACTATGAGAACGGGCCCCCCAACGTCCCTTTGAGAGTTCGCGTCATGTGCGCTCAGAATAAGGCATCTATGAACAAATGCCCTTGATCCACTCCTTGAGCCGAGAAATGGCGTATGGGACTCGAGCAACAACTGCACCATCGCAAATACTGGTGAGGAAAAAAGAGATGAACGTGAAATCGACATTTAAAGGAAAATTATGCTTATGTGATACATTCCACTTCTCAGGGAATGTCCTAAACTCGGCAAGGATCAAGTCTGTTGTCCTCACCCGGACAAAGCGTCCCTGTCATCCTCGATCTCGGTCCTCATCGATGCTTGAGAATAGGGATTTTCTAGCATGACATACGAGTTTTATCAGTCCCTCTCGGAAGATTCGGGGAATGTACAGACGGAGCAGTTGATTGATGGTGAACCGACAAGAGTCGATTTAGTTCACGAAGTATCGAAGGAGGATTACGATCCTCCACAACGACGGGTGGATCTGGCCGAGGCATACTTCATACCTCTTACAGAAGTCCAGAACAACCGAGTCCACACTCAGATACCCCTCTACATGAGTAGTAATTACATCCTCGGGCCCGGGGATTACTACATCCTTACCCGCCCAGCTGCAATCCTTTTGAATCGCATGAATGACATCTTCAGTGATGGAGCATATGTACCTAGATACCGCCCCACACCGGCCCTGCACCGACGAGGGCTTTTTGATCTTAAAATCATCCGCGACTAGGGTTGTGCATTATTTGGGTCGAACCGAAAATCCAAACCGATCCATGTTATTTGGATCGGATCGGATTGGATTTCAACTATTTGGATCAGATTTCGGATTATAGATTTAAATATTTTGGATATCGGATCGGATACGGTTTGGCTTAATTTAAATCCGAACCGATCCGAAATCCGAAATATAAGTCCTACATATAAAAGTGAGGGTGCCATCAAGTTGGGTTTCATTTGCCTTATTTCTCTCACATCAGCAAGTATCTCTTAGTGCTTTTAGAGCTGCCTCCATCACTGCAAATCTCCAATATCACCGCTTCGTCTTTGCTCTCTAGAAGTAAGGTTTGTTGGTTTTGTTTTGATTTTTCATTCTCTTCATCCTTTCCATTTTAGATTATTGAATGGTTCTTTCCTATTTATGGCCTATTTTTATTTTAGATTGATCCAAGGTTTTGGTTTTTTATTCTCCCTCCTTTCCATTTTAGAACTTAAATTTTTTAAAGATGCTATTTGATTAAAAATATACTGCTGCTCATCTGATTTTCTCAAAGCTTAAATATTAAGTTTGTGCATGAATTTTTGTCAGGTGTTAGCTCGTGCACTTAAGCACTTTTATGGGTTCTTGTATTTCTTCGCTAGCCTTTTTTAACTGCCGGTACTAATTTTTTACATGAATTTTATTTTATACTTGTTTCATAGATGACAGAGCTAGAGGGAGAGGAGGGAAATGAACTTCAAATTATCCTAAAAGGTACTGAAAGTGGTGCTTCAAATAATTCCACAACGAACACACTCCATTGTGAATTTGCTTCTAAGAAAAGGAAAGGCATGAAAGAAAGATCAGTTTCTTGGGGCTATTTCGACAAGTTCACTGATGACGAAGGGATTAAAAAAGCGAGATGCAAGTATTGTCAAGAAGAATATTTAGCAAATACAAAAAACAGCGGTACAAGTAATTTACTATCCCATATGATCAAGTGCTTGAACAATCCCTATAAGGTGGACACCAGCCAACAGCGACTAGCGTTTCAACCAAAAAAGGGGTGGTCAAACAGGTGATATATCAATAATCCCATGGAAATTTGATCAAGAGGCATGTAAGAAGGCTTTAACTCGTATGATAATTATTGATGAGCAACCCTTTATTTCTGTTGAAAAGGAGGGTTTTAGAGATTTTGTGAGAACTCTTCAACCTTTATTTCATGTTCCTTCTCGTACTACTGTGACTAGAGACTATCTTGAGATTTATAATAAAGAGAGACATGTTTTGAAGACAATTTTTAAAGAATTAAAACAGAGAATTTGTATTACAACTGACACATGGACTTCAATTCAACGAATTAACTATATGTGTGTTACAGTACATTATATTGACAAGAATTGGGAATTGCATAAAAAATATTAAAGTTTTGTCCAATTACTAGTCATAAGGGTCAAGATTTAGCTAGTGGTGTCGCTAAGTGTTTGCTTGAATGGGGATTGGATAATTTTTTTACTGTGATTGTTGATAATGCAAGCTCTAACGATGTTATGGTTAAATAATTTACTAGATGGAATACAAATTTGATGGAAGGTAAGCATGTTCATGTGAGGTGTATGGCTCACATCATCAATCTGGTTGTTCAAGATAGGTTGAAAGAAGGGAGTGTGTCTATTGAACGAATAAGACAAGCTGCCAGGTACATAAGACAATCTCCCGCAAGATGGAAGAGGTTTAAAGAATGTTGTGATCTTGATAAGATAACATCTAAAAAATCATTGTGTCTCGATGTTCCAACTAGGTAGAACTCCACATATTTGATGTTGAAGGTTGCGACAGTTTATGAGGATGCTTTTACAAAATATTATGATATTGATTATAAATTGATGCATTGTATTTCTAATTGTATTTGTGAGGATAGGCAGCCTGCATGTCCACTTTTAAGTAGTGATTGGAAAAGTGTAAGACGTATTGTGAAGTTTCTTAAAAAGAATTATGAACTCACCTTGAAGGTATCAGGCACACTTTATATTACATCTAATGTACATTTTCTTGAGATCTGTGTGGTAGGTTATTCTTTGAAAGAATTGATGGAAAATGAAGATGTTGTCGTGCGAGAAATAGCAAAGAATATGAAAGAGAAATTTGACAAGTATTGGGGTGATCCTCACAAGATGAATAAGATGATATTTATTTCATGTGTGTTGGATCCATGCCACAAGTTTCACTCTCTTTCTTTCGTACTTGCTGCTATATTTGGAGAAACAAAAGGTGTGAAAATACAAGAGGAAGTGAAGACATACATGAAAACTTTGTTCAGTGAGTATGTCAAAATGAATGGTGATTCATGTCCATCTTCTCCATCTTCAACTTCATATTCATGTCCATCTTCTCCATCTCCTCCATCTTCTCCATCTTCATGTTCTTCTTCATCATCATTCTCAAAATTCATGCTAGATTTAAAGAGGCATAAGAGTGGTGGAGGTATTGACTCAAAAACAGAGTTGGATAAATAGTTGGGTGAAGATTTTGAGGAAGAAAAAGATAATTTTGATGTTCTGGGTTGGTGGAAGTTGAACTCACCTAGATTTCCCATTCTTGCTGATATGGCACGTGATGTGCTAGCCATACCAATTTCTAGTGTTGCATTTAAATCGGCCTTTAGTACTGGAGGATATATACTTGATCCATTTAGGAGTTCATTGACTCCTAGATTGGTTCAAGCTCTTGTGTGTGTCCAAGATTGGCTTTGTAACGAATCAACAACTCCGATTAAAATTGAGGAAGATTTAGATAATCTTGAACAACTTGAACTTGGTAAGACTATCTTTCTTCTTTTATTCTTTGTTTTGATATATATTTGATAACTCATTTGTATGTTTATTTGGATTCTTTTTATGTTAAAATATGTGTAGTTTTAAACTTTCAATAGAAATGGTCTATACTGGAAAAGAGCCTTGCATCGTCGACATATAGTATTGATGAAGATTATTGAACTATATTTTGCTGGTATAATTCTTTCACTAGTTATTGTTTTGTCCAGTGTGTAGGTCTTTGATTTTATGTTTCAGTTTTTTCACTAAAGTCCAAACCTTTCCTTTGTTATTTGCAGAAACAAAGGGGAGTAGTACATCTGGAATTGGGAGGGAGATGAAAGTTGGAACTCTTTAATATATTTTTGCCTTCTTGAGTTCATCCTTTAAATAGTGGAATACCTATATCTATTTTGTTAATCTGTTGCCTTGTTGGTACTACAGTTTATTTAGTTCTGTTGCTACAATTATCAATTAGTATTATTCAGTTTAACCTTTTGGGTTTGTTCAGTTCTGTTGCTACAATTATCAATTAATATTATTCAGTTTAACCTTTTGAATCCATAGTGAATTGTTGATGTTGTTTATCCTTATAGAGTGTATATTTTCTTCTCGTTCTAGTTGGGTAAATCTTTATGGATCAGTTGTTAGATCCCCTCTTTATAGAATATGTTGATAGTTATGCTACACCGATCACTAAGAGATGAACTCATGGAATAGGCATTATAATATATAAGGCTTACAATACGAATCGTAATTCGAAATATTTATTCGATCCAAATATCAAAATCCAATCCGAACCGAATTTAATTTGGTTCGGATTCGGATTGCAATTTATCAAATTCGAAATCCGATAGAATAGTCCAAAATATGCTAAATCCGATCCAATCCGATCCATGAACAGGTCTATCCGCGACCAAGCACCCTCGGGGACGAATATTTTCAAGGGAGGCTCGGCAGCTAGTTCACCGGTAGTCGTGCCCAGAGAGGTTCTCTCGAGGACGACCACATCGGGAGTGGTCTACTCGACTTCGGCAATCGGTAGTGAAGAAGAGGAAGCAACTTTTTGGGGAATTGTTTTGGAAGTTTTATCCATTGATATCTGAAAAAAGTTTGAAAAATATGAAGAAAGGTTGGGAGATAAAAGGTAAAGTTTTACTCAGAAAGTCAAGTGCGCTGGTTTGGATAGAAAATAAGTAGAACCTTGCAATTTAATGAGGAATCTCGAAGAATAGAGGTAAAAATGTTAGAGTATGAAGAAGGGAAGTGATATCCTGAAGACTCAAAGGTAAAAGCTTGATCAAAAGTTAAAAAGTGAACGAAGGAGGGGAGTATTTATAGAGGCTTCGCGCCGTTTCACATCCAGGGATGACCTGTCGATGGCTGATACACGTTTAAAATCATAATGACGCAACTGACGGGGCATTTTAGATTCTTTGTCATTTCTGTCACAGCGTATTGAAGAAGGAATCGAAGTGCACATATCATTTCTCGTCTTTTCCGTAAACTTACTCTCCGAGAAACGAGGGGACTATCTGTATACGGGTGAAACCGATCCCATGGGACGCCTCAGTTTTCGATGAAGTAAACGGAGGAAGAGACGTGACTATAAGGGACCGGAATCGAGGCAAGGAACCCCTCGAGCCAGGGTCCGGAAAAAACGTCTACCCTCCGGAGTATCAGGGCCACGACCCCTAAGATCGGTTCGAATCCCAAAAATTTCGGAGAGTATTACCAGATAATCGAGGATGACTAACAAAAGGCCGTGATATCCGTGACCAACCGGATGTCACGGCGTGAATCTCGGTATGTATCGGCAGAAAATTGGTGATTAGTTAAGCGGAAGATTTTTACCTTTTGTGAAATTGCACTTAGGGTAAAACTCCCCTACTATATAAAGGGGGGTCTGATTATTCATTAGGCACAATGTAACGCGCATATTAAGGCAATATATTCTTATTTTCTCTGTTATTCAAACTTCTTACTTTTGTTCATCAATTCATCAGTAACGTGAGCCCGAGATCGAAGGCAGGCATTTCATTAAGCTATCACCAGGTCCGGGATCACTCTTCTTGATTGGTTTGACAATTTATTACGTCATTTATCTGTTTAATCTAACGCAATTTATCATTTGTATTGAATTAACCCACGTATCCTTAAAACCACTTATAAATTTAATTGTTTATCCGTTTTTTAGGGTAAACAGACATACTTTTAATAAGTACTTCTAAGTGTATATCTCTCAAATATGCTATTAAAAAAATACTTTTGCGGAGAAACTACTTTTTTCTGCTTTTTAAAATTGATTCTGCTTTTACTAAAAATTATCTTTTTCCTACTAAAACTTAGTCAAACGACTTAACTATGAGAAAAAACACTTTCAATTGAAAAGAAAAAGTACGTTTGGCCAAAAAGAAACATGGACAAACATGCCAAAAAGATAAATGTTGCAGTATAATTAATTCAGCTTTAGTCATTTTGGAAACTCTTCTTTCCCACTTTTTTTTTCTTCAAATGGGGAAAGCTTCTGCAAAAGCCAGTAAAGGGATAATGGTGGCAAATGAGTATGTCAACATTAGGCATATGTCCACATCTTTGTTTTTGGTTAACAAAGCCTATCAATGAAAGCAATTGATAACATCTTAAAGCCAATAGAAGAGATGTGATGCTAACTGCAAGTTAGCTTTAATGAAAAGAAGCTTTAATAACTTTTCATCGAACATTTCGTAAACCTATTTTATACCTAGGCCTGACCATTGTGGTCAACAGAAGATAATTTTTGTTAAAGTTAAAAACTATTCTTCCCCTATTTTAGTTCCATGTAAAGCATTTTCCCAAAAGTAGTTTTTCTTTTGGCAGAATAGTTGTACTAGTATGGTTTTGTCATCCCGTTCCCTCTACTCTACAAAGTTTCAACCGGACACTTGAACTCATGCAAAATATAACTTTTAAGTACCTATGACTATTGACCGAGCACATGTGGTAACAAAACATTGAGCCGGACAAAATGGGTGTAATTCACGCGGGCCGGTGAGCGTGAATATGAACATTTTGAATAATAAATTATTAAAACAAGAAGAAAAAACAAATAAAAAGATAAAGTCAAAAAAGTAAAAAAAAAAAAATAAGCAAAAGCAAAACAGGAGACTTATCGTTCCTCCCAGCACCCCACCCCATCTTGTTGCTTTTTCTTTTTCCGGTTCTCCCTGTTCGTTTCTTCTCCCCAACAGGAAAAAAAAAAACAAAACAAAGCAATCCCTTACTGAAAATGGTTGTTTCTGCCGTAAAAAAACTTTTTTCCCTATGATTTAATTTAATTTTGAGTTTTTCGTTTTTCATTTTCTTATGAAAAGGCTTGAATTCATGGCTTTTTGATCGGTTTGATTCGGTTTTCGGTTTGGTTCAATTTTTCGGAGTTTTATGAACACCCCTAGGTGCTAATGTTGGTAAAAGAATCTCATAATTTTCATCTGCTTTTCTTTATTTTTCTTTAAATTTTTCAATTGTTTTATGAAATGTTTTAAATTGTGGTGGTTAAGCATTGTACTTTCTATAGTATTCTGCTAAATAGGCGGTAAGGGACTGCTTGGATTTTGAGAAGTGATAGTAAAAGTGAAAAGAAGAGGAGTATACTGATGGTTTTGGAGAGATTCACCCGTAACGGTGACAGTGGGCATAATGGGGCTGATTGAAAATTGTAACCAAACGTAGATTTGGTTATGTATTTGCAGACAAGGACGAAGGGGAAATGGAATAGTGCAAGAGAAGACTGTTTCACATTTTTTTTTGGAAAAAAGGGGATGGATTTGCAATTTTTATAAAAAAAATAATATTTTATAATAAATAATGACAAAATTTAAAAGGTACTTAAACTTTATGTTTATTCAAGTATCGGTTGAAACTTTGTGCAGCGGGACCGGACAAAACCAACCTAATACAAATGTCTCTCGGGCTCTTCTGCCTTTTCTTTTACCTTAAGTTTATATTCAGACTTATTTTCAGATTAATTATTACTATTACAAAGGGAGAGTGGAAGGAAAAAGGAACTGTCGGAATTGTACAATTACATCACCAAGACTAGACTATAAATACTGGTAATTTATTTATTCAGATTATTTTAACTGAAAACTAAATGGGTTTCAAAGTAAAGTTCTGTTGATTCCAAAAGTCATATACAATCTAGCGATTGAGAAGCTGGTAAGGTTTATGGCAACACAGGGAGGGTATAAGTCCCAATTGCAATGTATAGTTCAGCTTCCATCCATCATACAAACCACAATTTGCTAGTCAACAGTGTATTGTAAATAGCAAAGAGAAGCTTTGACCAAAATGAAAACCATCAAAATACTCAAATCAGAAAATACTACAAAATGCATATCAAAGTTGCAGAACCAGCAGTCAAAAAATGAGACATGCTCACAAACCTATAAGAAGAACTCTCTCAGTTCAGAACACTATTAAAACATCTCGAACAAAAACTATTTGAGTCTGCTATTATTTCGCAGGGTCACATACTACAAAGGGATTTTATTTGGCAGAACAAGTACTCCTCCACATGTCGCATTCAACAGTGCAAATTTAGTAGGGCTCGACAGGCGTGCGGAAGCTTGCTCCGGCGTACACAGCGTCTGATCCAAGTTCCTCTTCAATCCTCAAGAGCTGCATGGATAGAATGAACAAAAACTCAGAACTGTAGAAAGACTATAAAAGTGCAAGGGATGTAATTTCTAGAAAAAGGAACCACATTTTGTTGACAAGTGAAAGAAAATTAACATTTTTTTGTTGCAAGAGTAAGCTAATGGCAGTCCACTTGAGGGATAATTACCTGGTTGTACTTGGCGAGACGCTCTGACCTGCAAGGAGCTCCAGTCTTGATTTGTCCCTGAAAGTTTCCAGGAGAAAACTCATTAACACCCGAACTGGTATGAATAAAATCCACAGATTATCATGACCAAGAATGCTTAGAAACAAAATTACCGTTGACAATCCCACGGCGAGATCAGCAATGAAGGTATCTTCTGTTTCTCCACTGCAACAATTAATTGAAGGATCATTAACTAAGTTTTATGAAATAATATAAGCATGACTATTAGGATAGTTTTTCTCTATTCCAAGTGTTATTGCTAGAGATCATTCTATATTTACCTGCGGTGACTGGTCATTACACCCCAACCTGCCCGCTTAGACATTTTCACTGCTTCGATACTCTCGGTCACACTGCCAATTTGGTTAACCTGTCACATAGAGTAAAAAATGATTAATCCAATCTCAAAGAGGAACTTTCAGTATCATGGTCGAAATATATGACTTATTAGCGATCGGATGATACCTTGAGAAGAAGTGCATTGCAAGTCTTCTCTGCAATTGCCTTGGCAACCCTCTGCACATATATAATAAATAATTATACATAGTGATAAACAAACTATAGACAATTGCTCAAGAGCCAAGAACTGATTTCTTTCAATGGCAACAAATCTCAAACAAGTGACAAATATTGTCAACGCTTTAATATTACCTTAGGGTTGGTGACAAGGAGGTCATCTCCCACAATCTGTACTGGTTCCCCAATCTCAGTAGTGAGCTTAGCGTAGGTCTCCCAGTCATCTTGGTCAAATGGATCTTCAATTGAAACAATAGGGTACTCTGACACAAATGTCTTGTACAAATCCTTGAGTTGGTCACCTGATATCTTTTGTGAACCATCATTGTTCTGCAAAGAAGAATAAATATGAGCAAATCTCATAACATAGCAACAGTTTGATTAAGACTACCCCAACGAAACCCCAGAGAGTGAAAGAAAGCAATGCAACAGTCTTCGGTTTCAAATTGCCTATAGGGAGTAGTCAGGACTTGCCTCTTCTTTGAAGTTCAGGTCATAACTTTTGTCCTTCAAGAAGAATTCAGATGCAGCAACATCCATTCCAATGACCACCTAAATGGAAAATCATCTCAGCCTCCAGATTTCCAACAGTTTTGGAAAAAAATTATGGTGTGACTAAGCAAGTAACTGAGATACTCACCTTTCCAGTATATCCTGCTTTTTCAATGGCTGTCTTGAGCAATTCAAGACCTTCCTTGTTCTCCTGAATTTTGAAAAACCATAATCATGTGAATGAACTAGGGTAAACATTTAACAGAATTGTCATACACCAGCATAAGAATATACTTCACCTGGATATTAGGAGCAAAACCACCCTCATCACCAACATTTGTGGCATCCTGACCATATTTCTTCTTGATCACGGCCTGCAGTTACAGTATAATTGCTTAATCAGAAAAACCAAGACAAAGAGAGGATGAAAAACAAAGTTTAGAGGTAATAGAAGCTCCCTCAAACCTTCAAATGGTGATACACTTCACAACCCATCTTCATGGCCTCCTTGAAACTAGAAGCTCCAGTGGGAAGGATCATAAATTCCTGCAAAACAACTACCAATCAGAAACTTTCATCTAAATAGCACTCAGATGTATAGTGGAGGCAGGTATATGACGTGCCTGCATTGCAAGTTTGTTTCCGGCATGAGAACCTCCATTGATCACATTAAAGGCAGGAACTGGCAACACCAACTTCTTGTTACCAGCCAGGTCAGCAATATGCTGCAAAACGAAGAGATAGTTTAAAATAAGTAAACACATTATTGTAGATTAATCCAATTGCAAGTATAGGCTTAATTTGTGCTAGTAGAGCCCATTAGATGCTTGAATTTTCTTTTTTCTTTTTGTTTGTTTGTTTGTTTTTGTGTGGGGGGGGGGGGGGGGGGGGGGGTGAGGATAATATATCAGAGCGGTAAGATTAAAGTTATGATGCTAAAGTTAAACTAAAACAACCTATGGTACCCAAAATGGGAAAGATTAAAGATCCATGTGGCTTCGGCATTGCCAATTGGACGAGGATTCAATAGTGATGTAAAGCTTTTAAGGTGTAGTAACTCTTAGAGCGTGCAGTAGACTCCACAAAAGACAATTCTTTAGTATATACCTTGTACAGTGGAACATTCCTGGCAGCAGCACCAGCTTTACACGCAGCAAGTGATACAGCTAGGATGGCATTTGCACCAAGCTGAAGAACAGCCAAATAAGGTTAAATTAATGAACGGTGAACTTCTGATAATAGAAGAGTGAACTTGATATGTAGGCATTAACATGAATACCTTTTGTTTGCACCAACCCCACTCATTTTGAGTTCCATCCAATTCATGAACCATGAAGTTATCAAGAGCAGTCTGATCAGTTGCATCCTGCAAAATAATAATCCTTACAGTTCAGGTACAGTATAATCTATCAAAAAGCAGCTTAACAAGGAAAAAGTCTATTAAAGATAAATACATCAACGAGGGGGAAAAACAAACCTTGCCGATGAGAGCAGGGCCAATAATGGAGTTGACATTGTTAACAGCCTACAAGGGCAGACCACAGGTAAATAATTTAATCAACATCTTGAACGGTGTAATCATCAAACTAAAGCTTTTGAGTGAAATACCAACCTTTGAAACACCCTTTCCAAGGTATTCAGACCCTCCGTCCCTCAATTCAAGAGCTTCATAGATTCCTAAAAAACAAATCAAGAGGATGAATCCAATAGACCGAAACAATGGAGGAAGTAACAAAAGAAGATGCAGGCCAAAAATGCTAACAATGTTCAACACAGAACTGAAGGGGGCTACTAAGATTCACAATTCCACCCAAATTGAACTGTACAAAATTATTGCATCAAATTCCCTCAAGATGATTAATTATCTTCATAATAACAGATGCTATAAGCACACAAGTGGTTTAAATTTTCCAGAAGTTTCAGTCTCACTAAAACTACTGATTCTATAAAAACTTATCCAAACAAAAAGTACTGATTCTATAAAACATATATACTGAAATATAAAGGGTCAGTTTCACTCCATTAGCCACAAATGGGCATAATAACTCATAATAGAAAGGGTGAAACTACTAAACTGACAGCCAATTTATAAACCAGGAACTAAAATTTCAATTATACGAGTAACTTAACGAACAGATTACACGACTGCATACAGTTTTTCAATACATTCCAATAAATCTATGTAAGAGAGTCACTATACACAAGATAAGTAGATCTTTACCTGTGGATGCACCACTAGGAACAGCAGCTCTTGCAAATACACCGTTTGAAAGAGTTACATCGACCTACACATATACACAACAACCAAATCAATACATCTAAAAAAATAACCATATCTACACAACAGAAACAACATTTGTCTACACACATAACCAGTCACTCTAAAAAAACACCTCCTTTTGAAAATCTAAATAAAATCCGCAAAAACTATAGTAACAACAAACGATTTAACAAAATCAGAAAAAAAGGGGGGAATCTTCAAACAGATCGAAAAAAAAAGGATTAAAACATAGAAAAATACTGAAAAAAAGATGGAGATCTGAAGGAAAACAAACCTCGACGGTAGGATTACCACGACTGTCAAAGATCTGACGGGCCTTAACGATTTTGATAGTTGCCATAGATCTGTTGTTAAGAGAGAAAATAGGAGTAGTAGTAGTGAGTGTTGAGAGAAAAAGTTGGTTTTTTGCAATGAGCAGAGGACGAGAAGCGATACCACATATATGTAGAGGAATTTGGGTTAATTACAGCCGTTGATTGGTTTTATGATCTTGATTAGTATTTTCATATATTAGTACTACTACTACTTCTTTTTTTAATTAAATTAAGTGGGCAAAGAAATATTTTCTAAATCTATGTGCTTTGTAAACCCCCTCGAGTGTGTCGACATATTGTTACTTCTAGATCTAGGGTAGGTTCCAATGAAGAAAACTCGTTAGATGTTTTTGTCTTTTTCAAATTCAAATGTACAAATATTAATTCAATTTTATTTAGTGAAATGAAGGATTTAGTAAATTACTTAGTATTTAGGAAAGATTATAATGTTAATGATAGTTTTGGAGAAACTGTATAGAATTAATGGATAGCTATAATTAGATACAAATTTAGATTCCACTATCACCTTGTGATATTATAAAAGGTTTTGTCGACGAATAATTTATCAAAATAGTTAAAGGTTGATTGAAAAGCTAAGTAGAAACCTAATGTAACATTCATAATTTTGAGAGTCAAACTTTTTTTTTTGATAATGATTTTCTCAAAAATTAAATATTTAAATATTAATCATACTAATTTATTACTTGTCATGTAATTTTCAAATGTAAAAATTGACGTAAAAAGCTTTAAGAATTTAAGTTTGAGTAACCAAAAATTAGATGCTTTAATTCTCGTACTGCGAATCCCTTTACGTAAATTAGGAGGGAGAAAATATATTTTATTCGTTGATCATTTTTTTTCGAGTAAAGAAAATTATAATATTTATAAATTATCAGACGTAGTAGAATTTAGCATATATGAAGACATTAGTGCAAAATACACCTAAGTTGACGTATATATCAGTACTTTATTTTACTTTAATTTCTTTCATTTTTTTTCTTTTTTAGTAAAGCGCTTCTTCATGCGGTGCTTAAATTTGTTAGTTAAAGTAATTTTTTATACTATGGAGAGCTATGACTTTTTTGAGCTTGATTATTTAATTTTAATTTATGCAATGCTATAGACGTGGAAGAGATAAATAACCCTATTTATGTGGGACACTACTTTCTCATATATTTTCACCGAGGCGTTCCAAAAATATAATTACTAGCAACATTTTGGATTAAAAAAATGTAGTAAAATTTTAAGGTTTTCTTTTTTACCAAAAGAAAAATCAGAAAATAACAGTACCTTTCAAGTTTCAATAGTGGGCACTGTGGTCAAAAAGAAGGAAATGTCAAATTCAAACTGGTGGTTTCTTGGGCTACAAGACCACACAATATTCGAGATTGTGGCGGAGTGGTTAGTACAATTTTATACTCAGTCAAAGGTCTCAAATCGAGTTTTGAGTATGAAATCGTATTTGTTAGAGAACGTTTTATCCCCAATATGAGATTTTTCGATTCGAATTCGAATTTAGTCGGACTTTAATAAGAGTATTAAACACCGGACGAATAAAAAAAAAAACTAATGAAACTACCTACTTTAAAATTCACGAGAATATTCCTCCAGATGGTGCCATTGTACCATAGGTCTTATTTCGTGGGATCACAAGAAAAATGCAAAGGGTTGATAGATTATCAAAATTAACACGAGAGATTTACCAATATTATCTTTTTTCTTACTTTACATTTTTCATTAAAAATTTTAAAAGTCCAGAGAAATAATCGGTTCTAGTAACAAATTAGACCTTTTAAAGATATCGTATGATTGCTTCACAAAGCGAAAAGTTGAAATAAAATAAAAAAATAAAAAAATAAAAATAAAAGCAAAACATAAAAAAGAAAAGATAAATAAGGAGGAATGCCTGCCTTTTTAGCATGTAAACTTTTGACCTTTCTATTCGTTTCTATTTCTCCTGTTTCCTTTTCCGCAAGAAAAAAAAAAGAGAGGATTAATTAATTAATTTTTTTGCCTTGAACAAGAAGTTCCATTAAAGATAGAAATTATTCCTTTTTATAATAAAGCATATTTAGAGAAAAGAAATGTATATCAATAGTTGGAAAACAATTATTTAATGAAGGGCGAAGTATATGCAGGAAAGTAGGCAATAATGGGTATAAATTAGTATTACAACTTTAGGCGTGGTTTGGCTCGTCATACCTTATAGTAGCAATTTTATAATTTTTTTTTTTTTCTGATAGCATTTTTTTAATATTATTGCCACAAAATAAAACCATGAAATTAATCACTTTTCAAATACATGCACCTTTTTAGTCCACCTCAAGAATGAAGGCCATTTTGGCACACCTTTTCTTCCACCTACCTCTATGACGTTTTCCTTCTTTATTTTCACCTCTTTTT
>AWOL01S0014056.1:46740-63976 GCA_000715115.1 Nicotiana otophora
AGAGAGAGAGAGAGAGAGAGAGAGGAGTAGAGTAAGTGAGATAAGGCAGGCATATGGTATTTTACCTAATAATAAGAACGTGAGCGGTTAGATCGACTATGTTGTATAGGGGAGTGTTGGTCAATTAAGAACTCGTATGTCCAGAAGATGAAAGTAGCATAAATGAGAATATTGCATATCAGTATTGATAAAATTAGGAGTGAAGATATACAGGCCATCATGGGAGTGTCCCCTGTGGAGGACAAGATGTGGAAAGCGAGACTTAGATAGTTTGGGCATGCGAAGAGGAGAAACACACATGCCTAGTAAGGAGGTGTGAGAGGTTGGCCTTGGTGGATCTGAAAAGAGGTAGAGGTAGACCGAAGAAGTATTGGGGAGAGGTGAATAGGCAGGTTATAGCGTTGCTTCATTTTACCAAGGACATAACCCTTGATAAAAAGGTGTAGAGGTCGAGAATTAAGGTAGAAGGCTAGTAGGTCGCCGAGAGCGATTTTTGTCATTACGGTAGTAGTAGTGTTGGTCTTGTATTCCATTATTGTTGAATTTCTATTACTACATGTTATTTATTTCGCTTTGTTTTCTTATTATCTTATTGTTGTTACTACTCATTGCTACTGCTTTCTTTCCATCTCTCATTGAGTCGAGGGTCTGTCGGAAACAACCTCTCTATCTTTAAACTAAGGGTAAGGTCTTCATACACACTAACCTTTCCAGGCCCCACTTGTTAGATTACACTAGTTTTGTTGTTGTATATTAATGTATAACATATAAATAATACTTTATACATAATCAATATATATAATTTGTATATTTGACTAGCGATTGTAACTCTTTTTGGCAGGCTAAGAGTGTTAAAGCCCAAATAAATAGAGAGAGGCACTCACTACTAGGGGTGTTCGTCGGTCGGTACGTGTAAGGCCCCGTAAATATTTTCCTAAAATCGGGGGTTTTCGTGATGCAGGGGTAGACATGGAGGTTAATAATAGTAGAAATTCTTTGCGACGAGCTTGCGAGTCGCGGTTCGAACTTTTTGGATTGAACAGTGCGCTGGAGAGTTAAGGAAAATGTTGGGAAGAAGTAGGCATTTCTACGGCCCATTTTACGGCCGCAGAACCACTTTGCGGACCGCAGACTGGTCGCAGAGTGGGGCAGTTTTCTGGGTCGTCTCGATGTCATTTTCGCGGCCCATTATGTGACCGCATAACCATTTCACGGGCCGCACTCTTGTCGCGTATCCCGCTTTGGGATTTTTTCGGAGGGAGGTTCTGCGGTGCATTATGCGACCACAGAACGGGTCTGCGGGCCGCATAGTGACTGCATACCCGATCAGTTCCTTTCTAGTTTTGGCACCCAAATTATGCGGCTGATATGCGGACCGCATAGCCATTCTGCGGTCGCATATGCGACCGCATATCCTATTCCGGGGCTTCAATTTTGGAGTTTTTAAATCCGACCCTATTTTGTTAAAACATATGCCACAACTCATTTTGAGCACATTTATGATATTTTAGAGTGTGAGAGAGAGAGTTTTTATAGTGGGGGAGTAACCTTCAACCTAGTACCCATCAATTCTTGCTCAATCATTGAGGATTAACAAGGGGGTCTTCATCCTAAAGGTAAGAATCTATGTCCTAGCTCTCAATTTTGAAAATTTACAAAAAAAGGAATAATTAGAGAGACAATTATTGGGTGTGGGGTTTGTTGTCTTGCATGCATGTATTCTTGAAGTATGTGGGAAGGTTGTGAGCTAAAAATGATAGAGAATGGGTTGGAGAATGATGTAATATTTCACAAAAGGACCTTGAAATATTTATGCACACCTAGTATTTGATAATATGCTCAAATGAACTAGAATCATGACCATCTTCCTAATTTTTTGTCCAACTTGTTATATTTCTAAAATAAATCGAAGTGCTAAGAATTATGGAACGTTTTAGAGTTTAAAGGAAGCTCAATTGAGATATGTTGGCTAAATTCCATTATTCTTAGAATCGAATCCACGCTGTTCATGTAACTGGAGTAAGTCCTTGATCATTATAGAATTGGCTATTCCTAATGTGTCTGTGTTGAAGGATGTATGTTCAATATTTATTCTAAATGATTCATCATTTCATCTCGCCATTTGATGATGTGTTCAAAATGTGAAATATGTGTTAGAAATGTTAAGACTTCATGTCAAGATCGAAATAAAGGTTGTTATGCCAAATTTTATGAAAAACCTCTATGTGCCTAAGATTCCCAAATTGCTCATATGTAATGTCTTGAATGGGAAGCCTTATTGTTGTTGATAATGATAATGATATTTGAATGTGGAAAAGGGGACTGGAACTATGAAATACGACCAAATGTCAAGAATGACTTTGTAATCGCGATCACTAGTGCCAATGAATCGAAAGTATATGAAAGAAGTATGATGTGAGATGATTGACTGAAAAAGCTAATGTCTTGGGTGAGACGGTCTAGCCGATCGAGCCGTGATCGGACGCCATGCCGCACATATGGTGGTAACTGTACTGGAGATTATAAACTAAAAAAGGTAATGTCTCGGGCGAGACGGCCTAGCCGATCGACCCGTGATCGGACGCCATGCCGCACACATGGTGGTAACTGTGCTAGAAATTATAATAAAATTGTGGTTATGGTTGATATATAAAATGAGACGACCTAGCCGATCGGGTCATGATCAGACTCCGTGTAAGAATACAGTGGTATTATGAATTGTGGAATATCGGCACTTAATATCACCAACCTAATAACATAGAAATTGGCTTGAAAACTTATGTGATCCTTAACTTGATATTTTAGTATTAATTAAAGCTCTTATTGAATTCTTGACTGTTTTTCTTGTATTATTATTCATTATATTGAGATGGTGTTTAGCTTTACATACTAGTACTATTCGACGGTACTAACGTTCATTTTGCCGGGGGCGCTGCATCTTTAAATGGATGCAGGTGGTTCCATAGCAGGCAATGTTGATCAGCGATAGTGGTACATCCTCTTCGCAACAAACTTGGTGAGCCCCACTTCATCCCGGGGTCACGTATTGTATCTTTTGTTCATACTATTATCATGTCTCAAGGTATAGCCGGGGCCTTATTGCCGGCACTATTATAACACTCTTTTGTATCTTTTAGAGGCTCCGTAGACACCATGTGGGTTGTATATGGGTGTTGGGAATGTTAAACAAGTTATGTTGTGTTTGATCACATTCCACTCAAACTATAAGAATATATGTATTTTGAGACTTAAAGGAGAAATAGCTAATAAAACGATTTAGTATTGTATGTAGGAACTTCCTACTATATAATTTATGAAATCATATCTTTTCTTGATCATTCGTGAGTTGGGTAGAAAGCATCTAACAAGCTTGCTCGACCGGGTTCACTCGGTTGAACACCGGTCGCGCCTCCCGAGGATGGGGCGTGATAGTACGGTACGGTATTAGATATTTCGGTTCGGTATTTTCGGTATTCGGTTTCTTAAAATGCTATACCAATATAGTACCTAATTAAATTCGGTATGGTTCGATTTTTCTCTTTTCGATTTCGGTTTATTCGGTTTGAATACTAACTAGTGCATAAAGTCATAGACTGTAATATTCTTAATTAAAGTATTCAAAAGTACAAAACTAAAAACGTTTGTTGACAAAAAATTTATCCAAAACCAGCAAATATCAACCTAGAGCGAGAAAATTATATATAAAGGAATAAATTGATCGGTAGAAATATCTTGTTATTTGCTTAGAGTTAATTGATGAACTTAAAAAATAAAAGAAAGTAAAATTTTAGAATTTTTTATATTTATGTAACTAATAATATGTGTATTATGTAATATAATATATATTTTGGTACAATATCAGTATTTCATTTTAAAATACCAAATACCATACCTAATACCATTTTTTTAAAAATTTAAACCAAATACCATACCGAATACTAAATATCAAAAATTTCGATTTCGGTACGATAATTCGGTATTTACAAAAATATGTACAACCCTACGAGGTACAACTTCTGTTTTAAAAGGCGTTTCTGGGGCGAGCCCCGAGCGAGTCCCGGAGCGAGGCGTACCAAAAACGCCCCGGGGCGATGGTGTGGGGCGAAAGTCTCAAGAGGCGTACGCCCCGCAATTTGGGGCGTACGCCCGAGCGTTCGGGGCGTACACCCAGGCGTTCAGGGCGCATTGTTTTTAGTAAGGAGTAAGCCCCAGAGACTTTTTCAAATTAAAACAAAATTTTTTGAATTAGTCCTTCATATAATACCCAAATTCTCAAAAGTCAGTTTTGTAATTACTCAAAAGGTTTAAAAATAAACTCAAAAATATTAAATTTAAAAGTAAAGACCTTTTTTATTGATTTAAACCATAATTCATGGTTTTTTTCAATTTTTTATCTTGTCTGCTAGTCTGCTAATATCTCCCAAAAGAAACGAATATTTAATTTTTTTTACAAATACAAAGATAACTACATTTTTTTTCATAGCAGCAAATTCAAAGTTCAAAGTGCAGATTAATCATCCTTTTTGTTCCCCCATATAGAAAACTTTATTCTTTTAGACTCAAATTACTTGTGCTTGTAAGTAACGTATAATACATTGTTTTGATTAGTCTTTTGTGGGGATGGAGCACACAGATATATAGTTTTCTTCAATTTTTATGCAATTTTACCTGTTTATAAATATTAACTGTCATTATATTATTTTATAAAATATTAAAAATTAAATACCTATGGGGCTTACGCCCCGCTGAGGCATATATAAAACGCCTCGCCTTACGCCTACGCCTTTTAAAACACTGGGTACAACAATAGGTCCAAATGAACAAAAATGAAACTTGGTAGATGATATTATAATATTACGGATTAATTTTTTCTTAATTTTATTTCGAATTTTAGTATTCAGTTTTGTCTAAATGTTAAAAAAAAGGGTTGTATATATTTGGAATATATCTATAATGGAAGCTTTATAAAGAGATTGAAATGAATTACTAAAATCCTGCATAATTTGAATAGACGTGATTATGACCTTTGCTCACTCTTTTGGTAGGGCTGTTAGCGTTAGCCAATGTAATGCGAAGAAATTTTACGAGACGTTCTATTTGGTATTTAATCTGTACATGTTTTTAATTTTTTTTAATTTGTATCCACGGTTTAAACAACTTTAGATATTCTTCTTCTTCTTCTCCTTCTTATGTAACATTAATTTTATATGGTGTTTGTGAACATATTTTAAAATAGTTTATGATGTTTTATAGTTGTGAGCTTTTGTGACGCTTTATTTTTTTACTATTGCTTAGGGTTTCTTCTTTTTCTTTTTTAATCGCAAAATGGGTTGGTTAGATTTATTGTTATTTTGACAAATTAATGATTGAGGTTTGTTCTTGATGATATTTGGAGGTTATGTTTCACATTTGAACTTATTTGGTATATTTAGGTATTAAATCATATATTGGATTGTTAAAATTTGAAGAACAAATTTCTTCTTCTGGACACTTTGCACTTGCCTTAAGTACATGAGAACGTTGGTTGCACTACACACTTTTTGGCCTTAAGTGCACCTGAAGTATAATTTTTCACTTCAGACTTATTTTGTCTTAAGTGTAGGAAAACGTTTGTTGCACTTCAAATCTTTTGGCCTTAAGTGCATCTGAAGTATAATTTTTCACTTCACAATTATTGTCCTTAACTGTATGGAAACATTGGTTGCACTTCAGACCTATTTGGTCTTAAGTGCATCTGAAGTGCAATTTTTCACTTCAGACTTATTGGCCTTGTAAGTGTAGGAAAACATTTGTTCTACTTCAGACCTTTTGGCCTTAAGTGCATCTGAAGTTCAATTTTTCACATCAGACTTATTAGCCTAAAGTGCATGAAAACATTGTTGCACTTCAGACCTATTTGCCTTAAGTGCATCTGAAATGCAATTTTTTCATTTTAGACTAATTTTTTTAAAATTTCAGACCCAATAAATCTAAAGTTGATCGTAAAGTAGATATACTTACAAATTATTTTGGAAAGTGGGTATAGGATTGTAAATTCGATTGTAACCCCAAAATTAGATATAAATGCGAAAGTCTGTTTGCACAAATGATGTTGAGCCCAATGGGTCTTCTTTTGCACACATTCTATGCCCACCAGTAGCAATCCAAAGTTCAAAGTCCTTAATCCTGGTCCAAATCTAAATACTAAATTTTAGTGTTATGACAAAATTGGACAAGCACATATATCATTTTTAAGGTGTAGCAAACGAGTAATAAGAGGAAAAAAGTAGTAGCAAGTAGCACTACTAGTAGTGGAAAACAGTATTAAATGTGATAGAAACAACATCGCATTGAGTGGTTTTATCATGTTAGTGGACAGGGGGCGTGTACACCTTATATCATGGTGTATTTATGGATGTTTTGTACAAAGTTTTCACTAGATATTTATAAAAAATATTTGGGAATACACATAAAAAAGATAACTCTTATTATTATAATAATTTATTCATTGATCATTTCTTCAAGTTGTGACAACGCTTAGGTACGCAATTGTCGGTGGAGGCGATTAGAGTGTTATATATATATATATATTCCATTTACTCAATCTTATGCCATAAGTAGATGTTTGTTTGGTGAGATGAAGTAGGGTGTTGGTCAATCATTAAACCTTGGCACAACTTGTCCATACTTGGCAAAGTTAATGAATGACCTTTTCTGATTTCATGCTTTTACACCAGTTTTCACTTCCATATCAATTGTTGGTCATATGTCCCTTTCAATCAACCATTAGATGAAACAATAAATGGTAGAGAAATGGAAACATATCTCTGAAACTTTCACTCTGTATTGAAACCAAGTACATCTGAGAAGGAAAGAAAAAACAGAAAAAAAGCAACAGATTCAGCTACTACTTTGTGCCTTTTAGCACTAGTCATTATCCCTTTTACTTTCTTGTTTCTTTCTTTTACCTATCTTCTACGTGTGCTGCTGCATTTAACAATAGGACTGTTTTGTTCTACTGTATAGCACTTCACTCTCTGGAATATACACAAAGAAAACAAAGAGCCACGGCTCAAATCCTTTTATGCTTTGAACCTAAAAGAATAACCAACTTTTCTTCTTTTGACAAATGAAAAAAAAAACACCCAAAAGCAAGAAAATGGAGGAGAATTAAACTGCAGAGGCGCAACGCCACTGAAAACGCCACTTCTTTTTGTGCTACGGAGTGGAGCACAGGGCGAAAAGCTCAAGATTCATACCCTAAAATCAGTTCACGAACACCCTCTAAGAGTTTGGCACGAATGTGCCAACGTAACCAAATCCGACGATGAAGAAAGCAAATGCTTGAATGAAGAGGTAAAGGAAATAGTGATTATTTCCGAAGGCAATGTCATAACATCCACAGAAGAAGAGGTACGCACCAGCAGCAAGCTCTAACAAATGAATCCTGTCGATAATACAACAATAGGAAAGTTTAGTCATACAAATTGTTCAAGAAATTGAGTTGCTTAAGTCTTCAAAAATCTCATTCAGTCGTACCTATCTATAACAACATCCTTATATAACAGTTACTCATTATAAAGGCCAAATTTTTGTCTCTATAATAGCACTTCATTATAGCAGCCAAATAATATCGGAACAAATGAGGCTGTTATAGAAAGGTTTAACTCATATTTGTAAGATGAGATATAATTACCTGTCGCCAAGCCTCAATCGATGTTTTCGAAATGCTTTGGCAGCTGATTTTAACTTGAGAGCATCTCCTAATTTCTCGGTCACAATCCATTCATTTACTCTTCCTGCCTCCAACAAGCCGATGAAGGTGGCCTTTGTTCGATGTAGTGACATAACATTCTCAAAAAGGATCCAAAATACCAGCAAATGGAGTGACCTGTTTTCAATTCAGGATAAGCAAAACCTCAACATTTCAAGATTTCATAACCAAATGACAAATAAGTAAGTCAATGTTTGATCCTTGAATGGCAATCAAGGCATATTTATCAAGTAGTTGCTAATGCATGTTTGAATATTCAATGATCTTAAAATCTAATGTATTATGTAAACTTTCAACTGTTAGGATCATAGCCATATCAAGTAAGCGAAGAGCGATGTAACAACAACAACAACAAACCCAGTGTAATCCCACAAGTGGGATCTGAGGAGGATATTGTGTACGCAGACCTTACCCCTACCTCGTAAAGGGAGAAAGGTTGTTTCCGATAGATCCCGGCTCAAGGACAGCATAGTCACAACAGAGTTGAAATAAAATATGGCATTAAAAAGCCATGGAAACAAGGAAGTAATAACAACAAGATAATAAGATAACAAGCAAAGGAAATAACATGTACTAACAGTGAGATAATAAGATGACAAGCAAAACAAAATAACAGGTACCAATAAAAATTTTAGTAAGAAAATACGAGAATAATATTAATAGTACAGGTATGAAAACAAATACGCACAACTACCCCCTAACTCTCTATCCTGATTCTCGACCTCCGCACTAAGTGAAGAGCGATCTAATACAAGTATAAGGTAAACTGACCTTGGAGTTCCAACTGCATTGAGTAGTGTTATCATAGCAGGAATGTAAACAGCTCCCCATTGCGGAACTTCAACTTCAGGCACTAATACAGTGGCGGGTAATACTACAACGTAGAATACGAAAGTAACGATATGAGCTATGACCTTCCGCACAAAGAAGAAGCTGTAGATCACATGAACCTTCTTCCACAAAGACACTTTCTGCAAGCAAACAAAGTCAATAAAAATGTTCAATGTGTACTTAGATACTATGCAGTTAGTTGGCTAAGAAATTGAAATATGGCAATGGTAATTTAGGAGATACCTTATTTCTTACAATCTCCATAAACATCTTCCTGAAGAGATTTGCTGGACCACATGACCAACGATGTTGTTGATAACGATAGGCCTTGAACGTACTTGGTAATTCATTTTTTACCTATATGATCGAATGAGCACGTTACATGTTATATTAACAGCATCGACTTTGACGTTACTAGATGTGATTTACTCTGTTTGTATAGTATATGATAACTAAATCACTATATATTATAGCATTTATTTATTATTTCGAGACAACAATAACAACAAAAGGACAGTCCGGTGCACTAAGTTTTCGCTATGCACGGAACCGTACCATAAGGATATATCATACGCAACCTTGCCCTGCACTTCTGCAAGAGGCACGACTCGAACCGGTGACCTCCTGGTCACATGACAACAGCTTTACTAGTTACACCAACAACAACAACAATAACAAACCCAGTAAAATCCACAAGTGGGGTCTGAGAAGAATAGTGTATATGCAGACCTTACATCCACCTTGAAAAGATAGAGCGGGAGTTTCCGATAGACCCTCGTCTCAGAAATTTTTTTATCATTTTGAGACAACGGATAAGAAATGTCAGATGGGAGAAAATATGTACCATGAGAGAACTAAGGTACAAGAATTTCCAGCCCTTGAGACTAGCACGGACAGCGAGGTCCATATCCTCAACTGTTGTTCTGTCTTTCCAACCTCCAGCCTCATCTATTGCAGCAATTCTCCAAACACCTGCAGTCCCTGTGTTTTTGTTCCACATACAACTTTCAGTATTTAGGTTTATTGGACCACACATAATTCACAGAACAAGCTAAATTAATATTTTCTTGGACCATTGCTAAACTAGATATTCAGTGTGATCCAACAAATGGGGTCTAGGGAGGGTGGGGTGTATGCGGATCTTACCATATCTTCTGTGAGGTAAAGAGGTTGTTCTCAAGAAAAGCATTTTCAAAACAAATTTGAAGCCAATTAATGCTTAATAAATATGTTATTAACTTGTCCAGTTCATTGGATCTAAAGTTATGAACGTGGTTTAGGAAAGAAATTCCCAACATTGCAGCATACACATGTTTCTTGAAACCGGGAAATTTTTTTTGTTCCATTTTCAAGAAACATGTTAGATTCAGTCCATGTCATGTTTGTAATTTCATGAGAGTTTGTCTCCCAAAACATAATACAACTCCCTCTGCTCCCCTTATTAGTTGACATGTTTTACTTTTCTAGAGTCAAACTACATGAATTTTGACCAAAATTTTAATATATATATTATACAATATTGATATGAAAAAAATTACAAGTTATAATACTTTTCATAAAGTTTTCGAGTATTCAAATTTAACTTTAAAATATTAAAATAATCTAATCTAATTTAACTTAAAAAATTAATCAAATGGACGCTCACGAAGCAAAACGAGACAAGTAAATGGGAACAGAGGGAGTACTAATTTATGACGTATTTTCAAAAAATATGTTGACCCTTAACTTGCTTGTGATTTCAAAAGGGTTTGTAATCAAAATAATAATTATAGTACTCTCTCCGTTCACTTTTACTTGACACATTTTGACTTTTCACGCTTCTTAAGAAATAATAAATGAAGTATATAATTTATCATGATACCCATATTAATTGATGCATATTTTATTGAATTTGAGAAAATGATTTGAAATGAGTAATAAATACTGTGGGTATAAAAGAAAAAAAAAATTGTCTTCTCTTGATATGCGTAAAGTAACAAGTAAAAATAAAAATTTATTTCTAGTATACATAACAAGTAAAATTGAACGGAGGGAAGAATAAAATTAGTTCAAAGTGAAGGAAGAGTAATTAATATGGAGAATTAATACCATTAAATCCGAAAAAAGCATGGGTGGCAGAGCCCACTTCTTGCTCCACAGTGAAATGGTAATCCAAAGACATTTCTTGCATTCTTGTCATTAGACATTCATCAGCATTTACTGCAAAATCACCCACCAAAAATCAACAGTATTACCATAATTTTCCAACGGACATGTTTTAAAAATTGATTTACATGAAATATTTAATTTGACCTATTAAATTTAAGGGCCAAATACAAAATTGACCGGTTGGTCGAAACTAATTGTATTCAGTAGCCAAAAAGGGTATAAAATATAGTATATTATATGTAAATAATACACATATATAAAAAATATATATATATTTTTAAAAACGGCTAAAAATAATTTTTTTTTAAAAATTAAATAACGAAAATTCTCGAAGTCAGAAAATGTTTAGTGTCGGTTAGTAAAAGAATTGGTCTGAGGTCCACTATTCCTATAGCACATGCAGTTGTTGGCTACTTTTGGAAAGGAAAAAAGATATAAGACAAATATACCCTTGTCCTAATTAATATAACTCCAAAACTGGCCTTCCCTTCAAAAGAATGTGAAAGATTTTCTTGGCAGCCCCTGGCCCCAAAATCTAGTTGGATTATTTTTAAAGGTACTAAAAAAGCTTCCATTTACAGTCCAAAAATGATAGGGGCATTTATGTCCAATAAAAAACCTATATATAATATGAAGTGCCTCTTACGAAACCACAAATACATTTTTTTCTAATTAATCACCTCTTCTTTTCAGCTGCACCAGACAAAACAACTTTTCACACGGTTGATTATTTCAGCAAAAACAAATTTCACAATTACACTATTTTGACATAGAGTTCTTTTCCCACTAAAAGGCCATAACTATCCATTTTACTATTAAAAATAAATTATATTTATCCCTTAGTTTTTAAATAAATTTACCCATATCATTATACTTTACTTATTTTTACCCCTCATCTATTAAACCCCTATCCCAGCCTTAAAAGTCCACGTGTCATGCTGTCATTGGACGAAAAGAACCATCCAATCTTATAGTCTGTTTGGCCAAACTTCTAAAATCTGCTTATTTTGTTAAGTATTTTTTTTAAAAGTGCTTTTCAAAAAAGTACTTTTGGTGAGAATCGGTTTGTGTTTGGCTAATTAATTTGAAAAACACTTTCAAGCAGTAATTAGTGTTTGGCCAAACTTTTAAAAATTGTTTGTAAGTGTATTTTTCTCAAAATTGTTTCTCAAAAAAGTACTTTTAGGGAGAAGTTACATTTTTTCTGTTTATACTTCTCAAAAACACTTTTTTTTCTTTCTAAAAGCTTGGCCAAACACCTCAATTTTTGGCCAAAAGTGCAGAAAGGTTGGCCAAATACTTAATCCAACCCCCATCGATAGGGTGGATTTATTAGCAAGTTGAAACGAGTGATAAATATAGCTCATTTTGAACAGTAAAGGGGGTAAAAATGACCCTTTTTCGTTTCTTTGTTAAAAAGTTTCAATTTTATAGAATAGCCAATTAACTACTAGGGCCAAGTTTCATGAGCCACCAAATATAACAAACACTCAATGTGGCCTAAAAGAGCTGACCTACCAAAAGATTGTACATCATTATCTACTACACACACAAGAATTGGTAGTGTGTAAAGTGACCGACAGTTTTGATGAGTTAATTTGACCAAGTAATATAAGAAAATCTACTATTTTTGTTTATGATTAAAGAGATATAATTATTATACTAATAAAGTGATAAATTAAAGTATAGCCTAGCGGTTAATTAAATGAATAAAAATTATGTGACAATGTTCAAATTCCAGCACAAAAGAGAAAGTTGACTTCTTCCAAATTGACTACTATAAGATTTAGCGGACAAAATTACTCATGTCCTAAAAATAAGAGAGAATCTTTCCGGAAAAACTGTTAGAACGAGATCTCTCGTACAAAAGATCTTAACTAACTACTCGTGCAATGCACATTAAATCTAATGAATCCCCTTATTTAACATCTTTAAGTGTAACAGAATAATCGAAATTTGCGCAAATTGTCTGGATATCATACTTGTGAAAAAAATTATATGAGGAAAGTGACTAAGTAATACACTCTATCCTAAAAAGATAGAGAGACTCTATCCGACAGACCTTCGACTAAAGAAAAAATGAGAAGAAGTAATGACAACAACTGGATAATAAGTAAAAAGTAAATTTACCATATTTCCAACGAGCTTGAACAAGGGAAAGTTCAGGATTGTGAACTAAAAATGGAATTGTACGCCAAAGGAAATCAGGCTCAGGTTGAAAATCAGCATCAAATATAGCAACAAAATCACATTGCTTAACATAGGAATGTTTCAACCCCTCTTTCAAAGCTCCTGCTTTGTAACCACTCCTATTGTTTCTCACTTCATACTTTATATTTATCCCTTTACTTGCCCATCTTTGGCATTCTATTTCCACCAAATTCTGCACATATTTCAAGTATCACAAAAAGGGGTTTTAGGGTTTTTCTATAATGACAAAAAGGTTAAATTTTCACAAAAAACCTTTTAGGATAAAATAAAATTGGCCGAAACTATCCAAAAAGTATAAATATATATATATATATACCTTGGTTATGGGGTCTGTTGAATCATCAAGAACTTGTACTATAATACGATCAGATGGCCATGAAAGTCCACATGCAGCTCCAATTGATAGCTGGTAAACCTGAAAAAACATCAAGTTTTTGTCTAAACTAAGGTCATGCTCTTGCAAAATTTGAATAAATGGAAAAAGAGTTTAATTAATATTTATCGACGCATAAACAATTTTTACACTATCATGCCCAACGACGAAGTCAAAAATTTCATTAAGAGGTATCAAAATATAAAGAAACAAATATACAGGAAGAAGTTAAGGGAGTCGACATAATATAATATATGTATATATATAATTTTTTATCCAAATTATCGTATAATTTTTCGAGAAAGAGGTGTTTATTTGCCTTATTTTTTAGATTATAAATTTTAGAGGAAAAAATATTTATAAATATTTATTGGATAACCTTATAATGTAAAACAGAATTGTACTATTGAAAAGAAGAAAGAGTACAAACCTCTTTTTCATTATACATAGGTATTTGAACAAGAACCATAGGATAAGATGAATTTCCAAGCTCAACATCATCTTTTAATGGTTCCCATTTATAACGTTTCTCTGGTTTTCTACCAAAGAGTTTGACAAGAGAAATGACAATAAACATGTAAACTCTTTCAATGAACAACATAACAGACATGGTAAGGCACAATAACACTGCAATTCTGAGGAGAGGGACAATCAATGGAGCTTTAATTTGTCCCCACATTATTGCAAATTGCTCGGTTATATCATCTCTTGTTCCGTAAAATGTATCAGGAAGCAATGTTGTTGCCGAAATCCTCTCCATTTTTTGCCCACAAAAAACAGAGGAGAAAACAGGGGATTCTTGAAAAAAACACAGAGGATAAAAACAGGGGATTCTTGAGAAAACAGAGGATAAAAACAGGGGATTCTTGAAACAACAGAGGAAACTCAAAGAGATGAAAAATGTGAATATTTTAAATTTGCAGAAAAAGTGAGAGAATATGTTTCTTTTTTGAATTTTTTGCTTTTGGTTTAAGCAAAACAATGGAGGCAAGAGCTGGAATGTCAGAAGACAGACAATAAGCTCAAACTCACCACTATATTTTGCTCCAACAACAAGATTCGTTTTTTTTTTTTTTGAACAAATGGAAAATGGAGAAAAAAAGGAAAACCAAAAATGTAGCAACAAAAACAATGAGAAAGAAGGAAGAAATGGAGGTTTTTTGATTCTTCTCTGTTAGTTTCAAGAAAATAAATTGGCTCAAAAAC
Organism: Nicotiana otophora; assembly: GCA_000715115.1. NCBI lineage: Eukaryota > Viridiplantae > Streptophyta > Magnoliopsida > Solanales > Solanaceae > Nicotiana > Nicotiana otophora. The sequence continues at coordinate 61,263 of AWOL01S0014056.1, forward strand.
CAAGGCTAATGTTCTTATTTTTCTATTATTTGCTTCTATAATGAAAGAGAAATAATAGCAGAGGTATGCATTAATGGCTAAAGAAATATAGAAAAAAATGGTGACTGAGAAAATAGAGAGAGAAAAGGGACAAAGGAAGAAGATGGAGAGAGAAATAAAGGGAGGGTTCTCTTTTATAGAAGCTCTAGTTTAGCTTCTGGTTTGAGTTGGTTAATCTTTTTTCTTTTTATTGTTCTTTTTCTTTTCTATGTTCTAATATTTTATGATAATAGCACTTTTGATCCCTCATTATCGATTGTGATCTTGGTATTTGTAAAAGGGATAATAGCACTTTTGGTCCCTGAGTATCGATTCTAATTTTGGTATTAGTAATAGTTAACTAAGAACATTTAGTCTCTAATTAGTTAAAATATGTATTTTTGATCTCTTTTGATAGAAAATATGTGATATTTAGATTTTTTAAAACTATATTATAGCTCGAGTGTGGAGCGACAATATAAATGTAACATATCACTTAAATTGGTTTAGCACTTAATAATTCATTAAATTTATGAAAATTCACAGTAAGAGGGATCGAAAGTGCTCTTACGGATTAATTGGAAGTTTGTTGTGTTTAATAAGAAATTTGAATTACAAATATCAAAATTAGAATTTATTCATATTTGAGGACTAAAGTGCAAACTTTTGCATTCTAAAATCGGAAAAAACAAATATTTTAAATTTCTTACAACAAATTGAACGGTTCCTATGTTAGAAATTAGAACAGGTCGGAAACAAATGAATGCACGCCGGCAATACCTCCGGCAGTTAGGTCATTTTATATGAATTATGAAACACACATAATGTATGATTGACTAAGAATTGTATCTAATCTCTAACTAAGATAAGCTTAGTAGGTAATTACCTGTTAACTCAACGGTCACTAACGTTTATATTTTTTAAAAATTTATTTGGAAAGCAACATAATGAATTAACATTACCCCTAAAACAAAATGAAAGGTTTTGTAATTTATATCAACATTATTGCATTTGAGTCTAGCATTTCCTATTAAATTACTTAGGGACTAGGGAAGAAAAAAAGTGAAAGGAAATAATGAGATTTGACCGCACGTCAATTGTGCGAAAATCGAAAAGAATTACTCAAAATTAGTTTTTTATACAAAAAATAACTGTAATATATGTCTCTTGTATCTTTTTATATAAATTTTTAATTATTTTTATATATATTAACAATGGTTAAATAATTAAAAATTTAAATATATATATATAAGTCAATATGTAAGTAATATTTTTTTTGTCAAATATTTTTACCGATATCACTAAACTATAAGTAGTTGTAGGATCCAAATCCACTAAAAGCATTCTTATTGCCAATTTTACTTCCTACTAGGCAATTTTAACCCAAGAAATTTCATTTGAAGAATTTACAACAAAAAAAAGTCTATTAATTAAAAGATCATATATTACGAGCAAATATTAGTAATTTTCTGGTAAGTGTTTTCACTAAAGTCTTTTCTATTTCCTAATTAATTATTTAAAAAAAGAATAGAAGAAAAGAAAAGAAAAGGCAAAAATTAGTGAAAGAGACCAGCACGTGAGAATGTGGAGAACAGGGACGATAGATTGACTACTTTGACCTCGTCTTTACTCAATACTCTCTGCTTCTCATATCATGTGTGTTTTTCTTTTACACGCCCCTTAAAAAACAGTATTAATTAGAAAAGAGATTAGATTATTCTATCCTTATTTATGTCTTAAGATATAATATCTCTTCATTGAATATTTATTCTATTTATATGTTATCTCTATCTTCAAGAATAATTATTACTAGGGGTAAAAAAGGAAAAAAATAATCAATTTTGTCTTGAACTTCTAAAATGACAAATAATTTGAGACAACTATTTTTAGTAACTATAACTATTAATGTCACAACCCAATTTCACTTATAGGTCGTGATGATGCCCAACACTACAGTTAGACAAGCTAACAAATAAATTAAACATATATTAATTATTTTCAGAATAATTTTCTAACTAATTTTATTATTTTACTAGCAATATTCAAGAAATTAGAAAAGATACTAATTAACTTAAATCCAAAAAAATAATACCATTCCAAATTCTACCAATTTGCGTGCCAAGACCTGCTGTCACAAGTGTATGAGCATCTAGTAGATTATACCAAACTCCAAATACTGTCTGAAATAAAATAAACAGAATATAAATACAAGAAGAGACACTGGTAGCTGCAGAACGACTCAGAAAGGCAGCTCACAACTACGCCTCTAGATAACGTGGGTGTAAGATGATAGGTTCTCCACTAGTACTTGCCTCAGGTCATGCACAAAAAATGCAGCAAGTGTAGTATGAGTACGTAAACAACGTGTACCCAGTAAGTATCAAACCTAATCTCGAAGTGGTAGAGACGAGATGGTCAACTTTGACACTCACTAAGGGTCAACAATACTAAATGGAATGAAATTGAATTATTTAAATCATCATGATTCACAAAGTTAACAATAACTTTATTCAATTAGAAGAAATAATAAAAATCCTTCAAACGCAACAATTTCCAATCTATTAATTAAATTCACAAGCTGCAATTAAGATATCAAGGTGTCGTGTAATTATTATTATTAGGCACGATTTTTGCCGAGGTCGTACGACCCGATCCAGAGTGTCGTGTACACTGCCGAGGGACATGCGGCGCGATCC
>AWOL01S0014057.1:0-10538 GCA_000715115.1 Nicotiana otophora
TCAGTTATTTATTGATACATCATATCATTATTGTCGGGCTAGTTTCATGACATTGTGAGCCCGCGAGAGAGACTAGATAGATTGATGACTGAGTGAGGCCGAGGGCCTGAGTGAGAGTGATATTTTGGGATCGGGCTGCATGTCGCAACATGTTATATTGATTACATTTTATGGGATCGGGCTGCACGCCGCATCGATATATTGATTACATTCTGTGGATCGAGTTACACGCTGCAACGAGCTTTATGGCTACTTATATGATTGGGTCGGGCTGCACGTAGCAACGATATAGCGCTTGGGCTGAAAGGAGCCCATCTGGAGTCTGCACACCCCAGTGAGCGCAGTCGACTATAAACAGGGATCGGGCTGCACGCCGCAGCGGGTATTGTACAGCGCTGAGTGATTGATTGTGCTGAGCATAGTGAGAGAGAATGCGAGGCAATGAGATTTAGTACTTTGAGAGCGTGAGTACATGAGCTCATCATCGGGATGCATTGCATTTGACATGCGTACTTGAGATACATGCATAAAGGTGCATTTCCTTCTGCTACTAAGTTTTGGGGACATTTATGATTTTACCTGTATCTTGCATGTAGGCATAGAGAAGTAACTTCCTCATGCTATCTGAAAATGAAACATCTTACTATTTGTTGAAAGGAGGTTTTGGGAAAAATCACAATTTTTAAACTTACTCGTAAATTGGCTTTTCGGTAAAAGATTTGGATTTTCACTGAGATACTTGAAAAGAAATGCCTATTTTTCTGGAACTGTGAACGAACTGAGCCTTTTATTTCTGAGATTCTTCTTTGTTATTGTACTGTGTTATTATGAACTGTTGTGGAATATTAGTGTTGGACCCGACCTTTCTGTTAGCTCGTCATTACTTTCAACCTAAGGTTAGGCTTGTTACTTATTGAGTATATGGGGTCGGTTGTACTCATACTATACTTCTGCACCTTGCGTGTAGATGTTGGCTGTTGATGTTGCTGTGTTCGATGGAAGCTAGATTGAAGATGTACCTGCGTCCCAGCTGTAGCTGCCTCTTGTTCGTGATAGCTTTAGATCTGTAAAACTCTGTTTATGTACTATTCAAACAGACTATGTATTTATTTCATTTCCGCTTTGTAAACTCTATTCTTAGAAGCTCATGATTTGTACTACCAATTCTTGGGGAATGTATAACATTCAGATAATTTGTTTACTTAATTGCTTCATTTAATGTTATTGGAATTGGTTAGTGGTTAACTGGCTTACCTAGCGGGTGGGGTTAGGTGCCATCACGACTACTTGGATTTTGGGTCGTGACACTCACTCATTGGGCAGGATCACCTTCTGATAGACGTTCTACGTCTGAATATTGTGTCTTAGTAGGAGGTAATTTGGTGTCTTGGAAGAGCAAGAAACAGAATGTGGTTGCTCGGTCTAGTGAAGAAGCATAATATCGAGCAATGGCTGTGGCAACATGTGAGCTAAATTGGATCAAACAGTTGCTCAAGGAGTTAAAATTTGGTGAGACCAGCCAGATGGAATTTGTGTGTGATAATTAGGCTGCTATTCATAATGCATCAAATCCAGTGTTTCATGAGAGAACTAAACATATTGAGATTGACCGTCACTTTGTTAGAGAAAAGATACTCACGGGAGATATTGCTACAAAGTTTGTGAAGTCGAATGATCAGCTTGCAAACATTTTCATCAAGTCCCTCACTAGTCCTCGTATTAGTTATATATGTAACAAGCTCGGTACATATAATTTATATGCACCAGCTTGAGGGGTAGTGTTAGATAGTTGTATGAATATATATAATTAGTCTTAGTCTCGTATGTAATAAGAGTAGGTTATGTATTATGTATACTTATAAATATGGCTCATTGTAACATAGTTAACATATCAATAATATATTTTTTTCCCGTGCTTTCTCACAACTTGATAAAGAAATGGACCTTAGGCCTAACTCAACCGCTCAAGAGGTGAGGATTGTCCAAGCCATATTAAAAAAACCACTATCCCCTTCACCACCGATGCGGGACTCTTCAACATCCCCCTGCATGCCCAGGGCTGGACATTTGAAGCATGAACAATATAATATAGGGACTCAACATCGGGTGGGATGTGTCCTGGTTCTGATACCAAGAAATGAACCTTGGACCTAACCCAACCCAAAAGCTAGCTCATAAGGTGAGAATTGTCCAAGACCATATAAGGAAATAAATTGCCTCCCACCCAACGGATGTGTGACTCTAACATCCCCCGTATGCTCATGGCCGAATATCTGGAGCGTGGCAATATAAGATTGGGGGCCAATATCTGGTGAAACAAGAATTGGGTGGATCTGGCTCTGATACCATGATAAAGGAATGAACCTTGTGTCTAACTCAACCTCAAAAGCTAGCTCCAGAAGTGAGAATTGCCCAAGGCATATTAAAGAGACCACCCATCCCCTTCACCACTGACGTGGGATTCTTCAACAGTACCAATTACATCATTCAAGTATGTTATACTTAGGCTCAAAGCCAACCAAAATCCCAAACCTTCACCAGTATAGTGGTTCGACTTTATTATACTTCTTTGCGTTCAAAAAGTCAATGAAGCTATTAAGATCACTACGTAGCTCAATTATTATTTTCGAGTCACTATTCTATCATCCTTTCCAACTACTCAACTTCATTGATAAGAACCACTTCTAGGGTTCAATCAATATTTCAATAAAATACTAATTTCTATTCCAAATCATCTTTGAATTCTCATTTATACACAATATACAGAATTACAACAACAACAACAACAACAGCCCAGTGAAATCCAATAAGTGGGATTTGAGACACAATATACAGAATCAAGTAGTGAAATTTACCTTTTGAAGATGAATCTTGAAAATCTCCATTGAAGGTTTCCGAGAGCCTTCTTGGAAATTTAAAGATCTTACAGGATTTAAGTATTAGAGCTATAATTAGTGAGCTATAATTACACCAAAACTTCATTGGAAACTCATATTGGACCATGGATTAGCTCCTCAGAGAATCCCCTCTCAAAATGCTCCATGCCCTAACAAAAATCTACTTCCCTAGTTTCAATTTATTTGGCATAGTTTGACTCGGCATGAAGGTTTAGAAAGAAAAGAGGCTATTAAAGCTTGTGCATGCTCAAGCATGTGCTGGGAAAATTTCCAATCTTTTTTTTTTGTTCCTTTGGTCATTTTACCAGTTCAATACACTTAGAAATCACCACATACATATTTTCAACCTCCCATTTTTTTTGGTTTCCATTGTTGGCATGTCAAACGATGTGTTTAGCACTTGATAACCTTCTAATTAGGCCTTAAACATTTTGAAAATTTCCGGGGTGCTAAAGTTGTCTTGCTGCTGAACTGAAATCTGTGGTTTTGTTTCCCTGCTTCTCTGTGTTTCTGACAGTGGCAAAATGTGGTTTAAAGAATATGAGCAGTGATGTCGAAAGATGCTTATCATTGGTGAGATTGTATCTTTCTTGTTTTTGTTGTTCTAATTTGTGTTGCGATATCCTTAACCACTATATGTTTAACTTCTAGTGTGTGGAGGAAAGGATGCGTGGACTTATGAGCAGTTTCATGAGACTATCGAAACAGGTTAACTTTCTATCCTATCTTTGGTAAAAATTTAATTACAAAATGTCGATAAGGATGGCCTTTTTTTTCCTTTTACATTTTAAAAAATTTGAATATAGGATTTATACCAGAAATCTGAGATGGAGTTCCATTTATTTTTGCAGAGGGTCAATATTGAGGAGTCAAGACATAGAACAGTTGTCACCTCAGATGTTGGTCAACAAATCATGTTAATGAACCGGAAAGTTCGGGAAGAATGGGAAAAGAAGCAGGCAGAAGCAGAAAAATTACTAGTGGCAAATGAAGTGAGTTACTCTTGTTTCTGCTTGGTGGTTAATTCATCTAATTTTTTCTTGTCAGTGTTCATTTACAAAATGTCTAATTTTGATGACCTTTATATCAGCCGGAGGGTGATATCGGAGATGATGGTGATACGGAGAAGGATGCAGGTCGCATAAGGTCAATGAAGGTACTTTCTCTCTTCGCCCCCCTATTTGTATTTTACGGGCAGTTCCAAGATAAGCTAATGGTACCAAAGGTCATTTCTTCCTTTAAAAGACCTTACAATTCGTCGTCCCAACTTTTGGACCTTCGCAGGGAAACAAGGAAGAGGATGACAAGTTGCGGACAACAGCTGCAAATGTTGCTGCTCGAGCTGCGGTTGGAGGAGATGATATGATGTCGAAGTGGCAATTAATGGCTGAACAGGCCAGGCAGAAGCGTGAAGGGGCACTCGACGTGGCGTCTCATTCACAGCCTGGTAAATATGTGAAGCAGAGGTCCTTATCAACTCCCACAAGAAATCTGAGAGACAATCAAAAAATTAAGAACAGAAGCCAGTCAACTGCCCCTATTACACTTGGTATGTATGAAAATAGTATAATATAGACCGCAGTTTCTCGTCTCAAGAGCATTCTAAATATGGATGATGTTCCTCATAATCAAGGAGATTTAGATGCAGTGATGACTTCCTTGGCCTGATTAGTGGCTCCCCATCCGAGGCTAGCTCTCTGAAATTAATTTTTTTTCTTTCCTTTGCGCAAGAGAACTTGCTTGATTGTCCTGCTCCCCGGGCCATTTCTATGCTTGTATTTCCACATGTTCTCTAATGAAATTGTCAATTTCCTGGCCTGTAGCATTTTCTGGTAAATGAAACCCTGTCAATGAGGTGCCTGATGACTGGGTGGGCATCTGGATGATTGAGAAAGGATGACACACTAGTCAATTTGCGGTGGCATGAGCTTTGACCATTCTACTAGCACTGTGTTTTTCTTACCCTTATGTGAAATCATTATTCCATCCTCAATATTGATTGAAAACTGGAAACAGTGGAACAAGAGTTAATGGATATTTGAATCAGCAAGAGGAATGAAATTTCTTCTGGAAGCAATGATTCAGAATGTTACATTTTCCCTAAGGCTTCAAGCATATCTGCTTGATGTGGTTTTCTATTTTTAAATTGATTCAGGGCATGGAAAGTTCTCTTGTGTTTTTTTTATATTTTTTTATGGGATCAGTAGGATCATAGCTCTTCACCCTACCAGTCATGGTTTCAAGGAAACGTCCAATTGTAGAAATACAAGGTAAGGTGCATAGCTGGAGCTTACACCATGACCAGGCTGCCCTTTTAAAGGGTGATGTTTCTTATTTAGAGTGGTTCTCTGGTTTAGGCAGTCACTATTTCCTTCCTGCTATATATTTCATTGACAGAAGCCATTAGCTCTAATAATCTTTGACAATTTGAGGTATCTTTTTATCAACATGCTATTCTGTGTAGGTGCTGTTAGAAGAGTTGGCAAAAGTCAAGTTGCAGTACACGCCAGGGTTCCTCGCAATGTTACTGTCAAGGATGTGATAGCCGTCCTTGAAAGAGAACCTCAAATGTTTAAGTCTACATTGATATACCGCTTCCATGAAAAAATACGGTCTGAGTTTGATAGTTGACCGTGGGGCCAGCGGGATTGAGATTACAAAATTGGTATCAATTATTTCTATTTTGAAATTGATGAGAGGCAGTTTTTGAGTATTAGTGAATCAATATCCATGTGGTCGTTTTTTAGTAAATGTTGAAATATATGCTGACAGTTTACGTAATTTTCAGGTTAACAATAGCGCATATTAACCCCCTCCCACGACAAGACCACCAACAAAAAATGAGAAACATTAACAATAGTGTTTACGTTTTGATTGGTTGTACGTTCAAAACATGTTTTCTGTGAGAAGTTTCTTGCGAGAAAAGAAGATATTAATTGGAATGACGACTTTATTCTGACCAGTAAATAGAAAGACATGCTTGTTTTCCTTTACACCGACTTGGTGTTTAGTAATGCAAATTTTGATTCATAAAAAAGAAAAGAAAATGCCCAGGGTAAATATGTGACAGTGTTGGGATACAAGTTATACTTAACCTCTCATTTCCTGAGACCCTATGAGCGTATGAGCAAGCAGAATGGTTAGAAATAAAAAAAACCTCACGTTGGTCATGCTGTTGATATTCATATTATTTATGAAGGAGTAGTGTAATTTCTTAAGGCCATTCCACAATTTCAGGAACTACATATATATGTGCTGGAGTACTTCATTTTTGTTTTTTGGCGCTAAGGAAAGCATTTTATTAAAAAACTAAGTAAACGAGTTTATTACAGAAATGAGAACTGAACGAATGTTACAGATCCCGCTAAGTCTAGTTGGAACTGACGGAAAGTAAAGATATTTTCCATAAAGTGCAACATCATGCTCCTGTTCAGTAGCCGTCTTCTTTCCAAACTTTGCTAGTTGATCAGCCACGCCATTCCCCTCCGATAATGTGTGGCAGACCTCTCACTACTAGAAATTGCCAAAATTCCGACCACGAAATCCGTCAGAAATTAGCCGGAAATCTCTTATTTCTGACGGATTTTAAGTGGTCGAAAAACTGATGGTCGCAAAATATTTGCGACGGAATCGGTTGTGAATTCCGACCATTTTTGTCGCAAAAGGAAATTTTTTAGTTGACCGAATGAAATTAGCTTGCGACCACTTTGGTGGGTATATTTTGCGACCGATTTAGTTGCAATATTATTAATATAAATTAATTATATATTAAATTTTTTGACCGATTTGGTAGGTAATTTAATTGTTATTTTTTATTTTATTTAAAATTTCCGACTGAATCAGTTGGAAATTAAGAAATTAAAAAATAATTAATTATAATTACGACCACTTCAGCCTCAAATCTGGGAATTCTAGGTCCAATTTTTGACCACTTTGGTCGGAAATCAGTCGCAAATTTTGGTAAATTCTAGGTCCAATTTCTTTGTGACACTTCATCTGCATAGTCTCAATTTCTTTGGGTGAAGCAGAAGCACTACTAAATAATGCGACTGGACGACTAGACGACGGCTGCACTCCAAGTCCGTAGACTCTATTTATTTTCATGAGAACTAAAAAGGTATATTTAAATGAGCAAGAGAAGAAACATACAACTTATGCAAAATAATATTAAAACGAAGTCATATAAAAAAAATTACTAAAATAGTTTATACCTTTATTTATTCCACCGGCTTCCTGTGTCCATATCGAAGTCATATCTTTGGGCGTCGGTTGAGAATCGGGCTGAGTTTGTTGCCACTCCTCCATTCTTCTGTGATACCCTTCCTGAAATGTTGTTGACAGACATTATATAAACGAATTAATCTTAACAAAAAATAAATGTAGTATTGTTAGAATCTTACATGTGTCTCTGATGCACGCGGTTCGACCCATCCTTCTCTTGTACCATCCTCCTCCTCCTCCTCCTCCTCCTTCTCTCTTCTTCTTCTTCTTCTTCTTCTTCTTCTTCTTCCATCCTTCTCTTGTACCATTCTCCTCCTCCTCCTCCTCCCCCTTCTCTCTTCTTTCTTCTTCTTTCTCCTCCCTCTCTCTTCTTTCTTCTTCTTCTTCTTCTTCTTCTTCTTCTTCTTCTATGAGACACATTGCCCCCATGTGCCTTTTCCTTTCAAAATAAAAAAATATGAGTTTATTACTTGAATCTCATATAAGTAAAGCTATGTAAAATTTTATAAATAGATTATTAATCTCAATCGATGGGCCGCAAAACTGATTGAGCCTCTAGTGTGCGACGAGTCACCCTTACTGGAGGATCTGTTTGCCTTCGCCTTTTCACTCTTCTTCTTCTTCTTCTTCTTCCATTCTTTGGTATTCCACTTCGCTAATAGTTGAAGTCGGACATCTGCACGCAACCATAAAGGCCTGCTTCCACCTTTCTGAACAACAAAATGAGTATCTTTAATCCTTTTCTCAGCTATCTTCTCGAAATTTTCATTCACATGATTTTCATGTTGAGGCTACCATACACACTTAGTCTGCAATTAAAACAAATGTTAGACGGACACAATAAATATTGTATAAATTATATTTATTCATATCTTAAATTAAAGCCACATATTCACTCTCATTTGGTATGGAATCTCTCTCCAGGAATTCCACAGCTCATGAAAAAATGGCTTCATAGCTTCCACAATCATATGTGTGGCCTGAAAGGATGGCAAAAACCTGCATTATTGTTACATCCCATATTTTCATACGTAAGAGTACGTCGTAAGATAATTGATGTAAGCTCAGAAATGAGATCATTTTTGAATATACATAAAGTAAGTTAATAATGTTACTTTGGAGATTACAAACATTAAAAATCATGGATAACAATTACCAAGAAGGTTGAAAGACTTAAAAGCTAAATGAATTGAAGAAAATAATTTTCGTCGAAAGTCGACAAGTTGGGAAGGTTATAACGTGTACTTTTGGGATGAGACTAGGGTGCTTAACATGATAAGAAGGTTATGTTATGAGTTATTTTAGTCATATGATAGTCATGTGTTATGTTTTGAAGTCAAACGAGTTGTGGAACAAAAGTTGGCAAAGATCATCACAAGTCACATTCATAAATTTGCTGCAAATTAGGTCAACTATAGCTGCAATTTTCTCCCAATGTACTTTGAGTTATGGGGTGATCAACCTAACAAATGGAAGATCTATGAGTCTAGTTTCCACTCATTAAACCGTTCGTCGATACAATATCGGAGTAGAGAGATATTCGTATTTTCGTGAGACTGCGCAAGCAGCTCCCTATGGGGCCCACTTAGGCGGTTGAGATATATATATATATATATATATATGTGTGTGTGTGTGTGTGTGTGTGTGTGTGTGACACCTAAATCCCGTTTTAACTCATTAGTTTTCACTCTCTTAAGACCCTAGACACCTAAAAACTCTCTCTCAAATTTCTCTCATGATCCAAGACCCAAACTAAGGGCAAAAAACACAAATCAAGTGTCGGGAATCCCGTGGCACTAGTGAGTTTCTTGTTCTTCTTGTGGTTGCTAATTTTTGTATGGTTTCAACTCGTGTGGGGAGTTGTTTAAAGTGGTTTAAGTGCTGTAAATAATCTCCCGAGGTTTTCATATCAACCCTAGGTGATTTCAAGTCTTCCAAAGTGATTCTAGTGCCGAGAAATTCGAATTGATTGCTAGTTTTGCTTCCTTGTTCTTGTGGCTATTTTGGAGGATTATTCAAGTGAAGTAACCTTAGATTTCGTATTTTTATTGTTGATTAAGGTAATAATCAGTCCCTCCTTCATATATATTAGAGTTTCAAGGTGAAATACAGGTGTTTACACATCAATGTGAACACAAAATGTTGATCCAAGAAGAGAATACAACTCGTATTGTGTTGTGGTGTGATTGAGGGTTGTTGTGAGCTACACCAGATGGGGATTTCAAGTTGTATCTACTTCCTAAGGTAGGTAAATCATGTTCTTGATTGTTCTTAAGGGAAAGCATGTGTTGGTGGATTTGTTTGAGTGAAACTCTACAAAATAATAATTGACATGGCATAAGGAATCATTATCTTTTTGTGGGTTGTGTTGAGATTATATATATAGTTTGTTGTGGCTGTAAATTGTTAGAAATAGTTTGATTATGTTATGGCTTTTATTTTTAAGCTTATCTATGTGCTAATTAAGTTGATTGAAGAAGATAACATGAAAAATAAGAGGTTGACAATAAATGTTAAGGGGTGAGGCGTGTGGACTATTTTTGTAGATTATTCTCATGATATTTTGTGCTGAAAATGATATGGTAAGAATAATTATTATGTTACAGATGTTGTAAGCAGATTCATGGAAAAGGAAACATTCAAACCATTTTTTGTTAATCGCACATTGAGCTTGCCGCTCAAAATAGTTGTTGAAGTAATCAGAGAGCTTATTGTGAATTATATTGTTGTTATTTGGGTTGTTTGGTAATTTTTAGTAACTTATGGGATGTAGTAAAAATAGGGGAGGTGCTATCCATTTTCTTATAGAATATTGGTTTTGAAATATGAGAGTTACAATGCTTATATGATGACGACGAAGTCAGTTTACTCATTGTAGACGTAAGAAGATCATATTGAGCTTTGTTGACGATTGGGGAGAAAATTACAAAGCTATGTTAAGGCTATCTCTTATTTCTTTTTGGCATGATCCATATGATACAAACAAAACGAGCTAATACGAAACTTTCACAAATGACTCTATTCTTAGAAGTACTAGGGGTGCTTATGTTCTTGATTCCCCATGTGTCCTATTATTATATCGTCTGTTCATGGGTCTCAGAAAAATATATATGTTGATACAGTTTATTTTATGATATTAACCGAAGGCATATTGATCTTATGATATTCCGATAGATCTTATTGACTAACTTCTTATGCATTGCATTCATTTATACATGTACACTGACCCATGACCAGATGGCGTTATATACGCGTATATTATATGTATATGGGGTATGGGGAAAGATTATGACATTATATACGCAATGCATAAGAAGTTAGTCAATAAGATCTATCGGAATATCATAAGATCAATATGCCTTCGGTTAATATCATATAACAAACTGTATCAACATATATATTTTTCTGAGACCCATGAAT
>AWOL01S0014058.1:0-38849 GCA_000715115.1 Nicotiana otophora
ATTCATGGGTCTCAGAAAAATATATATGTTGATACTGTTTATTTTATGATATTAACCGAAGGCATATTGATCTTATGATATTCCGATAGATCTTATTGACTAACTTCTTATGCATTGCATTCATTTATACATGTACACTGACCCATGACCAGATGGCGTTATATACGCGTATATTATATGTATATGGGGTATGGGGAAAGATTATGACATTATATATGCACCACCACCTCATCAGTAAGTATACGTTGGTGATTTCACTCACAGAGGCCTAGATGATATGATGGAATGCACTTAGAGGCTTGATGATGCTATGTACGCATATACCTATGCATGACATGACATTTATACGCATATGCATGACATTATAAATGTTTCATGATTCGCAGAGCTATTCAGACTTACAGATTGAGTTCTTTACTCCATATTTCTTTTATGTCTTTTATATACTGCTTTCATGTCTTACATACTCGGTACTTTATTTGTACTGATGTCCCTTTTGCCTGGGGCGCTGCATTTCATGCCTGTAGGTCCCGATAGACAGGTTGACAGTCCTCCTAGTAGGTTATCGGCTCAGTGGAAGTTGTTGGTGCACTCCACTTGCTTCGGAGTTGCATATTTGGTCAGTATGCTTTGAACATGTATAGATTGGTATAGCGGGGCCCTGTCTGGCCTTTATGATGTTTATGCACTCTTAGAGGCTTGTAGACATATGTCATGTATATGGATGATTGTATGACCTTGTTGGCCTATGTTTTGAGTGTACAAATGATCATTTCGATCTTATAGGCCCATATGTCACATGTATTAGTTTGTATATCATGTTGGGTCGCCCTATGTCGAGTATTCCCTTATGTTTTATTCTGGTTATATCGTGATGACCCTTCTGGCCCATTTACCCATGATGGTATGATAAGAAAAATATTTTATGTTGGTACTCTATTGGGTAAGGCATCGGGTGCCCGTCGCGGCCCATCGATTTGGGTCGTGACAATTATATGTAAAATAAACATTCGTTAAAAATATGTAGATATTTATTATAATAATTAAAAATTAAAGAATTACTTACCCATCCCCATGGGGTACGATAATCAATCGATGCATATGATCGTACTCTACAGTCCCACCAACATACTGTCTCCATGAAGGAGAAACTCAAGCAGTACTAGCAGATGGAGATGCAGCCACCTGAGATCCTCTAATATCCAGTTTAGAAATACTAGGAGTAGATGATGATGGAGATGATAATGGAGTGGACGATAATGGAGGCACAAAAGATGAACCATTATGCAAATCGTAATGCCCTCCTTGGGATGGAATCAATAGTGAGCCATCATAGTGACTAGCAGGGACACAATGACTCAAATGTGGCAAATTAGGCGTGGGCATAAAATTAATATTAGCGGAGGTTGAACTGTCACGACCCAAACCGATGGGCCGTGACGAGTGCCTGAGTTCTACCTATCGAACGCCCCTAAGCATTCGTCTAAGATATAAACATGAAATAAGTGTAGGTCATGCATAACGTTTGGAAATAAACTACTAATTCATATGAACAACATACGTGGAAAAACATGCCCAAAAGACACACGCATACACACACACACACACACACACACACATATATATATACGGAATACGGTAGGGTAAGCCGATAAGGCCACATACTATCTAACTATACATGACTGTCTACAGACCTCTATTAGAGTGTACAAATGTATATATGTATGCAAACCCATCGTACCAAAACTCAAAGCAGCTCTGGATCAAATGGAGCACACCAACTCTCGCTGATCAAGGATCCTAAGAAGGGGGACCGTCAGCCTGTCTGCCTGCACCTGCGGGCATGAAATGCAGCGTCCCCAGGAAAAAAGAGACATCAGTACGAATAATGTACTGAGTATGTAAAGCATGAAAACCAGTACATAAAAGACATAGATGAAACATGGGGTAAAGAATTCTACCTGTGAGTTTAAATAACTTTGTGAATCCTGAAATATTTATAATGTCATGCACATGCGTGTAAATATCATATCATGTATAGGTATAGGTGTACATAACATCATCAAGCCTCTGAGGGCATCCCATCGTATCATCTCGGCCACTGTGGGCAAAATCATCAACATATACCATCTAATCAGGTGGTGGTGCGTATATAACGCCGTAACCTTTTTCCATATCCCATATACATATAATATACGCGTATATAACGCCTTCTGGCCATGGATCAATGTACATGTATAAATGCATGAAATGCATAAGAAATACGTTAATAAACTTTCTCGAATATCATAAAATCAATATGCCTTTCGGACAAACTTTATCAAATACGTATTTTTCTGAGACCCATGAATAGAGGATATAATAATAATTCATATAGGGAATCAAGAATATAGACACCCCTAGTATTTCTATGAATAGAGTCATTTATGAAAGTTGCGTATTTTGCTCGTTTCGTTTGTATTATTTGGATCATGCCAAAAAGAAAGAAGGAATAGCCTTAACATACCTCAAGTCGTTAATACAACTCAACAACAAGCCCTATAACAAATAAATACGTGTACAATTTAGATGGCGGTAGTATAATACGTATCTCAAACGATAACTCGATTCTAAAATAAAACGGGCAGCATTTTTCCTGATTTTACTGCTCCCTCAAGCCTATAATAGGCGAGATATAAACATAATACAATCAGCAAGTCAAAACCAACCTAATTACAATTCAGGACCTTCAATACAACAAAACCCCCAAATATACCATAATACACCCAATCAACAAGTTATCAATTAGCCTGTAACTAAAACGACGAGCGACCAACCTACTACCCTACCACATGTAGCATTTCTCCATGACCTTTTTATCCTTCCAAACTCCATAAATCAGCAGAACAATAGACAGCCCAAAAGCAATAAGAAACAGCCCACAAAACAGTCCACTACAAGTCAAATAACTCGAACTAACGGCTTCCGATTACCGTCCATGAGGTCTAACTATTAGAAAATGAATTTATCAACTTTTCTTGATATTTTAAAGCTTAAATACAGAAATTAGGAATTTTTATTAACTATTAAATACATTCCAAAACTCAAACTACAAAGAAAAAGAGAGGCGATATAGCGATACTTATGTCGTAGGGATCGTTCTGATGTTATCGCTTCTCGATTTCGTACCCGGGATGTTAGTATTATTTGAAGCACTATTAGAGAGCTCAAGGAATATTTTTATGGTGGCCTCTGGTCAGATTCTATGTAAAACTGAAGAGAGAGAGATGAGTTAAAACATATATATCAACTTTTGAAAAGTCAAAAGGTGCTAGCTTGGCACCCTCTCATTCGCCCATTGTCCGACGCTTATATCGTTTTATTCGGATATTGTATGAATGAACGGTTAAGAGAGTTGGAAACTAAATTCCAAGACCTTCAATTTGGTATATAATATGTCCCAAAAAGACCTCATATAGCACACGAAATGTATTTCTCAAAAAGCTATGTTACAGGGCAAATCCTTAGTTGGTTTTTCCACAACTTTAATCCAATTTTTCCCAAACTTTATATGTTTTATCCAAACATCATATATAATCATATTATTACTTTAAACTCATTTAAATCCGGATTAACAAGTCTCATATTCATTATACGTCACCTTGGGACGCACATGGTGTAACAATCTTCCCTCCTTAGAAACATTCGTCCTCGAATGTTAAACTCCCAGATATTTATAGACATTTTGGTAGAGTCTACTCTGTAATGGTACAACTATCAACCTGTCAGATAGAAAACCCAATAATACAAAGCCACACATAGCCACAATCATCAATAACACCAATGGTCTCACACGACCAATGATAATAACTAACATAAGAATCAATACCATATACGTACCTAAGGTTGTGATGTCTTAGTCCGATCCTCCTCCGGAAGCGGAAACAAGTGAGGATACCTAGACTTCATGTCTTCTTCAGCTTTCCAAGTCATCTCCTCCACATTATTGTTCCTCCAAGGTACTTTAATATAAGATACGTCTTTAGTTCTCAATCTCCGAACTTGTTCATCTAGTATAGCAATGGGAGTTTCCTCATATGATAGATGCTCTGTGACCTGAACATCGTCAACTGGAATGACTCTAGAAATATCTCCAATACACTTGCGGAGCATAGACACGTGAAAAACTGGATGTACTAACTCCAAGTTGGAAGGCAAGTCTAACTCATATGCTACTTGGCCTACTCAGTGTATGATCTTATAAGGTCCAATGTACCGAGGGCTAAGCTTTCCTTTCTTACCGAATCTCATAACGCCTTTCATCGGTGATACCCTTAGGAATACCCAATCATCTACCTGAAACTCCAAGTCTTGTCGTTCATTATCTGCATATGACTTCTGACGACTCTGAGTTACTAATAGCCTTTCCCGTATAAGCTTAATCTTCTCAACTGCCTGTTGTACCAACTCTATTACTACTAACTTAGTTTCCCCAACTTCGAACCATCCGATAGGTGACCTACACTTCCGTCCATAAAGAACTTTGTATGGAGCCATCTGAATGCTGGAATGATAACTATTATTATATGCGAACTTAATAAGTGGAGGATGATCATCCCAGCTACCCCCTAAAGTCCATCACACAAGCCCGTAGCATATATTCCAGTGTCTGAATAGAACGCTCAGCCTGACCATCTGTCTGGGAATGAAATGTTGTACTAAGACTCACCTGAGTCCCCAATCCTTTTTGGAAGGACATCCAAAAATTAGCTGTAAACTGAGCACCTCTATCTGAGATAATAGATATAGGACACCATGAAGTCATACTATCTCCTTAATGTAAATCCTTGCATAATCCTCTGCTGAATACGTAGTCCTGACAGGTAGAAAATGGGCTGATTTTTTAAGTCTATCAATAATAACCCATATAGAATCGAACTTACGATGGGTACGAGGTAAGCCTATGATGAAATCCATGTTAATCACTTCCCATTTCCAAGTCGGAATCTCTATAGCCTGCAATAATTCACCGGGTTTCTGATGCTCAATCTTAACCTGCTGACAATTAGGGCACTGAGCAATAAACTCTGCTATATCCTTCTTCATTCCGTCCCACCAGTATATTCCCTTGATATCATGATATATCTTCGTCGCTCCTGGATGAATAGAATAACGAGAATAGTGAGCTTCTCCCATAACCTGTTGGCGTAACCCTGCTACATTAGGAACACATAATCGACCTCGATATCTGAGGACTCCATATCCTGTAATATCCAATGGTGTCTTCTTCTTTTGAGGGGTTGTATCTCTGTAGTGAGCTAGCACATGATCTTTATACTGGCGTTCCTTCACTTCAGTTACTAGAGAGGATGTTGCCGTGTCCTGAATAGTAACTCTGGTACCACCTGAATCTAATAATCGAACTCCAAGATTAGCTAGCTGATGAATCTCACAAGTTATCTCACTCTTCTCTGGCTATAAATATGTTAAGCTACCCATAGATCTACGGCTGAGGGCATCGGCTACTACATTCGCCTTTCCTGGATGGTATAAAATATCAATATCATAGTCTTTTAGTAGCTCCAACCATCGCCTTTGTCGTAAATTCGATTCCTTTTGCTTGAATGTATACTAAAGGCTCTTATGGTCCGTATAGATATCAACATGAATGCCATACAAATAGTGCCTCCATATCTTTAGTGCATGAATCACCGCGGCTAACTCTAAATCGTGGGTCGAGTAATTCTTCTTGTGGTTTATTAGTTGTCTAGAAGCATAAGCTACAACCTTACCATGCTGCATCAGTACACAACCTAATCCAACGCCCGAAGTATCACAATAGATAGCATAACCATCGGTCCCTTTTGGAAGTGTCAGAACTGGTGCTGACGTCAATCTGTCTTTCAATGCCTGGAAACTCCGCTCACAAGCATCAGTCCACTGAAACTTGGTTGTCTTCTGAGTCAACTTTGTCAATGGTGGTGAAAGGGAAGAAAACCCCTCTACAAATCTCCTGTAATAACCTTCCAAACCCAGGAAGCTACGAATCTCTGTAGGTGTCGTGGGTCTAGGCCAAGTCTTCACTGCCTCAATCTTCTATGTATCGACCCGGATACCCTCACCCGAAATAATATAACCAAGGAAGGCTACATAATTCAACTAGAATTCACATTTAGAGAATTTTGCATACAACTTCTTTTCTTGTAGATCTCGGAGCACATTACGCAAATGATCTGCATACTCAACCTCTGAACGAGAATAAACCAAAATATCATCTATAAATACAATCACGAACAGATCTAGAAAGGGTCTGAACACACGGTTCATCAAGTCCATGCATACCGCTGGTGCATTGGTCAAACCGAACGACATAACACGAAACTCAAAGTACCCGTATCTGGTCCTGAATGTTGTCTTCGAAATATCCTTCTCTCTAACCCTTACCTGATGGTACCCCGACCTCAAGTCAATCTTTGAGAAACACCTGGCACCCTGTAACTGATCAAATAAATCATCAATCCTTGGGAGCGGGTACTTATACTTGATAGTCACCTTATTCAACTATCTATAATCAATACACATCCGCAAGGAACCATCTTTCTTTCTCACAAATAATACAGGTGCTCCCTACGGTGATGTACTGGGTCTGATAAAGCCTTTTTCAAGCAAATCCCTCAGTTGTTCTTTCAACTCTCTCAGCTCTGCAGGTGCCATTCTATAAGGAGGAATAGATATCGACTAAGTATCTGGTAATGTGTCAATAGAAAACTCAATCTCCCGCTCTGGCGGAAGGCCTGGAAGCTCATCGGGAAAAACATCAAGAAACTCATTAACCACCGAAATAGATTGAAGGGTCGGTGGCTCTGCTTTCACATCCTGTACCCGAACTAAGTGATAAATATAGCCCTTTCTGATCATCTTTCTTGCCTTGCGATAGGAAATAAACCTACCTCTCGGCGATGCAGTATTACCTTTCCACTCTAGAATTGGCTCCCCTGGAAACTGGAACCAAACCATCTTTGATCTACAATCAACGTTAGTATAACAAGAAGCCAACCAATCCATACCCATTATAACATCAAATTCTACCATATCTAGCTCAATCAGGTCTGCTACTGTAGAACGACTAAGAACTACTACTATACAATCTCTACCCGTCTAGATATCACTAGATCCCCAACAGGTGTAGACACCTCAAAATGTTTAATCAACTCAGGTTCTATCCCAAACTTGCTAGCAACCAACGGAGTGACATACGATAAGGTGGAACCTGGATTAATCAATGCATATACATCATATGAGGAGACTTATAATATACCTGTAACAACATCAGGTGACCACTCCTGATCCTGTCGACCCGCTAATGCATAAATGCGGTTCTGAGGACCGATCGAGCTAGATGCTCCACTCTGCCTCTACCTCGGCCGGCTGGTGCCTGTGATCCTTGCCCAGGGGGGCATACTGATAATGGTGAACTAGCTATAGATCCCACTGGCTGAACTATACATGAACCACCTCTCGTCGGGCAATCTCTCATAACGTGGCCTGGATAACCACAAGTATAACAAACACCCAACCCCACGAGGCACTGCCCGACATACTGCTTACCACACTGAGCACATCGTGGCAAGGGTGGCCTCATCTGACTTGATTCACCCCTATATTGAGAACAAGAGGCCCTAAAACTTTGACTGGGCCCTGAATATGTGGAACGATCAAATCTCCTACCGGAAAACTGAGGGGGTGCACTAGCCGATGGCTGAGCTGGATACCTCGGGTACTACTATCTCTGACCACCTCAAAACTCACCAGAAGGACCTGAAGATCTCGCTTTTTTACTCTGGCTCCTATCATGTTCACGATTGGCCCTCTGCTTCTGCTTACGCTCCTCTACACCTTGAGCGTATGCCTGAATATGATAAATATCAATGCCTGGATGAAGTGAGACCGACATACAGTCATTGTACAGGTGCGACTCCAACCCAATCACGAACCGGTGAACCCGATCCTCCATCTTAGCTACAACAGTGGGAGCATACCTAGCCAAAGAATCAAACTTAAGGATGTACTCTCGAACACTCATATTACCTTGTCGAAGGGTCAAGAACCTATCAAATCTAGCCCGTCTAAGCTCTGGTGGCAAATAATTACGAAGAAAAGCCTTTGTAAACTCCTGTCATACTGCTGGAAGAGCATCCTCACCTCTGGACAACTCCCAAGACTCGTACCAATTAATTGCAACATCCCGAAGTCTATAGGAAGCTAGCTCAACTGACTCAGTGGCAGTGGCCTTCATTACTCTCAAAGTCCTCTACATTCTATCGATAAATACCTGAGGGTCCTCATTTAGATCTGCTCCAGTGAATACAAGAGGGTCCAAATTAATGAAATCGCGAACTCTTGCACTGATGGCCCTATTTGCATGACCGCTACCTACCTCCTGGCGTCGAGCCTGTGCGGCCACTAATCGAGTCAATAGCTGAATAACATCTCTCATCTTCTGACCCGGTGTATCTGGATGAGGAGCTGAGGGTACTGGAGTGGGTGCTGGAGCTGGTGCCCCTCGGATCTCCTCAGGAAAGGGCAGGGTATGTAAAGTCTGAGATGGAGTCTCACTATGCTACTCTCCCCGAGACCTGGTAATTCGTGGCGCTCTACTTGTAGTCTCATCATCCATGGACTTGCCCTTCTGGGCGGCTGTAGCCTTCTTTGGCATCGCTGAAAACATAACACGATGTTAGGAAAATGAATTATTATATCGCACGATCTAAGATAAGAAAGAAAAGTAACCATCCTAAATATCTTATAGCCTCCTGTCTATCAGTGTGGTGCACAATATACCCATAAACAAGACTCTACTAGACACGGTTTGTAGACAACCCTAGGACAAAACTATTCTGATACCACTTTTGTCACGACCCAAACCGATGGGTTGGGTCGTGACGAGTGCCCGCGTTCTACCTATTGAACACCCCTAAGCATTCGTCTAACATATAAACATGAAATAAGTATAGGTCATGCATAACGTCTGGAAGTAAACTACTAATTCATATGAACAACCTACGTGGAAAAACATGCCCAAAAGACATATATACATATTATATATATATATACATACATACTATATATATATATATATATATATATATATATATATACACACACGAAATACGGTAGGGAGAGCCGGCAAGGCCACATACTATCTAACTATACATGACTGTCTACAGACCTCTATTAGAGTGTACAACTATATAAAGGACGGGATTGGGCCCCGTCGTAGCCATATATGTATGCAAACACATCATACCAAAACTCAAAGCAGCTCTGGATCAAATGGAGCACACCAACTCTCGCTGATCAAGGATCCTAAGAAGGGGGACCATCAGCCTGTCTGCCTGCACCTGCGGGCATGAAATGCAACGTCCCCAGGCAAAAAGGGACGTCAGTACGAATAATGTACTGAGTATGTAAAGCATGAAAACCAGTACATAAAAGGCATAGATGAAACATGGGGTAAAGAATTCTACCTGTGAGTTTAAATAACTTTGTGAATCCTGAAATATTTATAATGTCATGCACATGCGTGTAAATATCGTATCATGTATATGTATAGGTGTACATAATATCATCAAGCCTCTGAGGGCATCCCATCGTATCATCTCGGCCACTGTGGGCAAAATCATCAACATATACCATCTAATCAGGTGGTGGTGCGTATATAACGCCGTAACCTTTTTCCATATCCCATATACATATAATATAAGCGTATATAACGCCTTCTGGTCATGGATCAATGTACATGTATAAATGCATGAAATGCATAAGAAATACATTAATAAACTTTCTCGAATATCATAAAATCAATATGCCTTTCGGACAAACTTTATCAAATACGTATTTTTCTGAGACCTATGAATAGAGGATATAATAATAATTCATTTAGGGAATCAAGAATATAGACACCCCTAGTATTTCTATGAATAGAGTCATTTATGAAAGTTGCGTATTTTGCTCGTTTCGTTTGTATTATTTGGATCATGCCAAAAAGAAAGAAGGGATAGCCTTAACATACCTCAAGTCATTAATACAACTCAACAACAAGCTTATGACAACTAGCGCGCAACCCTATAACAAAGAAATACGTGTACAATTTAGATGGCGGTAGTATAATACGTATCTCAAATGATAACTCGATTCTAAAATAAAACGGGCAGCATTTCCCCTGATTTTACTGCTCCTTCTAGCCTACTATAGGCAAGATACAAACATAATATAATCAGCAACTCAAAATCAACCTAATTACAATTCGGGATCTTCAATACAACAAAACTCCCAAATATACTATAATACACCCAATCAACAAGTTATCAATTAGCATGTAACTACAACAACGAGCGACCAACCTACTACCCTACCACATCTGGCATTTCTCCATGCCCTTTTTATCCTTCCAAACTCTATAAATAAGTAGCACAAATAGACAACCCAAAAGCAACACGAAACAGCCCAAAAATAGTCCACTACAAATCAAATAACTCGAACTAACGGCTTTCGATCACCGTCCCGTGAGGTCTAACTATTAGAAAATGCATTTATCAAATTTTCTTGATATTTTAAAGCTTAAATACAGAAATTAGAAATTTTTATTAACTATTAAATACATTCCAAAACTCAAACTACAAAGAAAAAGAGAGGCGATATAGCGATACTAACGTTGTAGGGATCGTTCTGATGTTGTCGCTTCTCGATTTCGTACCCGGGATGTTAGTATTATTTGAAGCACTATTAGAGAGCTCAAGGACTGTTTTTATGGTGTCCTCTGGTCAGATTCTATGTAAAACTGAAGAGAGAGAGACGAGTTAAAACATATATATCAACTTTTGAAAAGTCAAAAAGTGCTAGCTTGGCACCCTTTCATTCGCCCATCTTCCGACGCTTATATTGTTTTATCCGGATGTCGTATGAATGAACGGTTAAGAGTATTGGAAACTAAATTCCAAGACCTTCAATTTGGTATATAATATGTTCCAAAAAAACCTCATATAGCACACGGAATGTATTTCTCAAAAAGCTATGTTACAAGGCAAATCCTTAGTTGGTTTTTCCGAAACTTTAATCCGATTTTTCCCAAACTTTATATATTTTATCCAAACATCATATATAGCCATATTAACTCATTTAAATTCTGATTAACAAGTCTCATATTCATTATACGTCACCTTGGGACGCACAGGGTGTAATATGAACCACTCTGGGTTGGCATAAAATAATACTGCACTGTGCTAGCCAGGGGGGGAAGAACTCTGAATAACTCATGTGGTAATGCAGTTGTCGATTGAGAAGGACGAGGAAAACTAGGAGGAGGACTCATCCTAGGCATGTGTGAAGGAACGTGATCACTTGTGGATGGCAAAGTATTTTTTTTTCTTCTTAGATTGTTTCGATTCTTTACCCTTAGAAGCCATCTGTGCAATTTAAGTAAAACAAAATATAATATTAAAAAATTTAACAGGTAATAATATAAAGCAATTCTTCTACATATTATAAAAATTAAAAAAGAATATATATAAAGTCCAATAAGATATAAAAATAAAATAATAACATAAGGAATAACATAAGAAATCAAACAAGTCATAAAACACACAAACAACTCAATCGTCATCGCTTTCTTCATATTGATCATATTTATTTTCATCATCGCCTTTTTTATTTTCATCATATAATTCTTCATCCTCGGTTGCTTCATATTCATCATTTGAATCTCTATCTTCGTTTGCCATGGATGTTCCTTCTTCATAATCATTTTGATTTGATCTAAGAACTGAAGGCTAGAATTCCTCATAAAGGCCTTCACTATCCTTCAATTCACCTGCTAGTTCATCATCTATCAGTGCTTCAACACTTGAAATGTCATTTTGGTATGATATATCTAATGCATCATCGACCTCAACTCTACCCACGGGCTTTGTTTTTATTACTACCTGCCATGCAGCCTTCTTCTTGCACCAAGGATAAGGTGCGTAATATACCTATTTCATATTTTGTGCTATCATAAATGGGTCATAGAGTCTATACCTCCCTGTGTGCTTTATTTCAACTATTTTATATAGAAGATGCACCTTTGTACCTCTAGTAGGTGTTGTATCATACTATTTACACTGAAAGAGTACCAACTTTTTCTTCGGCCAACCAACACTATACTCAAGTTCTAATATCTGTTGAAGCACACCATAATAATCAATATCACCATCATCTTTCACACACACACCACTATTATTCATTTTTTTTTCCTTGACCTATTCTTCTGTATGAAACTTGTACCCATTGACGGGGTACTTAGACATCATTCTGACCTTAGGTCTAGGCCCCCAAGCAATGTCACATAAAAATAGATCATTTATGCCATTATCTGGATTATGAACCTAGATCGAACTCAATATATAACAGTTAATTAGAAATTAAAAAGTACGTACAACTGATAATAATTTTCATTGAAAGAAACTTCGTTAATGCTTACAAAGTGTTTTTAGGATAAACATGCCCATGCCCATATGTACCCACAAACCAACTGTCCGAAATATTTGAAACTTTCATTAGTTAAAATAATTGATAATTGAGATTGTTTAAAATGATTGATAATTGAGATTGAAGGTAAGTCGGCAATATAAATATACACTTACGTAAAATAAGGTTGGACCTCAAGAAAATTTAGTAGAACATGTGTTGTAGCTAACTTTAGCTCCATCTTAGTCAAAAATCGTGTTGGACTATGTTTTAGACCGCCTTTTCAAGGTTGATTGAATATGGACAAGAGTGGTGCCAATGGACCGGTATTGCCAACATCATCATGCCGATCAGGTCTATTTCTTAAATATGAAAAATCATGTTCAAAGTAATATGAACAAAAATAAGAAGTTTCTCTAGCCAGATATGCCTCACATACCGATCCCTCAATCTTTGATCTATTTTTCACGGTCCGCTTACATTTGTCAATCATCTTGCATAGCACGATTTAAAGATGAAATAATGTTTAACTAAAACACTAAGGATAATTGATTAAAGATAATCACCTCTCGAAGGGATACATCCATCTACATTGAACTGGCCCTCCTAGCCGCGCCTCTTGCGCAAGATTAATTGGAAGATGTTCCATGACATCGAAAACACCAACGGAAAATTTTTTGCCTACTTGTTTAAAGTTAAGCGAATGTTACTCTCCATGTAAGCTAGGTTCTCCGCCCTCAATGTGCTAGTGCAAAATTCCTTGAAAAATAAGCATATCTCTGTGATGGGAATCCATATTCTATCAAGCAAAGCATTGAATGCAATAGGCATCAAAGATTCCATGAAAATGTGACAATCGTGGCTTTTCATAGATGTCACCTTCCCTTCTTTCATGTCAACATGCCTAGATAAGTTTGATGCATACCTATCAGGCATCCTCAAATTATTAACCCAATCACAAATCTCACTTCTTTCATCTAAAGTGAATGTGTATGTGGCCTTAGGTTGAATCTTGTTATTCAAGTATGTCAAGTACAACTCAGTCCGCCTATAATATTCTTTCAAATCTATCCTGGCCTTCAAGTTATCTTTTGTCTTGTTGCTTACATTCATCACAGTATTAAACAAGTTATCAAAAAAGTTCTTCTCGATATGTATGACATCAAGATTATGCTAAAGAAGATTGTGCTTCCAATAAGGTAACTCCCAAAATATGATCTGTTTTGTCTAGTTGTGTGTTACACCATACTCCGGTATGTTATTAGGCAATGAATACTCTGTTACCTTAAGTAGATTCATAACTCTGTTCCAAATCTCTTCAGGCGATAAGACATGCGGTGGCTCCTCATAATCAGTTTTGTTCTTCATAAATGCACTAGTATTTCTCCTAAACTCATGATCCTTTGGCAAGAAGCGGCGATGATAGTCAAACCATGTGTTCTTGCCTCCATGTTTCAAAGTGAATGTCTTTGTGTCTTCCATACAAGTCAGGCAAGCTAACTTTTTGGCAGTTGACCACCCATACATCATTCCATAAGCAGAAAAATCATTTATAATCCACATCAAAGCAGCACAAAATCTAAAGTTTTGCTTAGTTGATACATCATATGTTTCCACACCTTGATACCAAAATAACTTCAACTCATTAATTAGGGGCTGCATGTATACATCAATCAATATTTTTGGATTGCGTGGACCTGGAACAATACAAGTTAAAAACAAATATTGACTTGTCATACACAATTCATGCGACAGATTATACGGCCTAACAAACACTGACCAACATGAATATGGTGCAGCAGACACTGCAAATGGAGTGAATCCATCAGCACATAATCAATGCTCGGTAGTTCTGAAGGAAACACATTCGGAAACTCACTACCAGAACTGAATTAATAGTAGGAGTATCAGCACTACCATCTCGAACAAAAGCCAAATATGCCAAACATTCCTTCTCAATCATCTGTTGAGCCTTTAAAAATGAAATCACACTACTAGGAGTGTCACCAAAAGAACCACTCCACTCCAGCATCGGCAACCCCGTCATAGCCAACATCACGCTCTTAGCGTGACAATCAAGGATATCATGGTACGGAGATAACCAATCCATACCATAAATCATATCAAAGTCCACAATACTAAGTCGGAGATCAACACTGGTCTCATACCCACAAATAGTGACCACACAAGATCGATATACACGATCCACCATAATAAAGTCACTCACAAGTGTAGACACATGCATAGAAGCATCGAGTGAACAACAAGGCATATCCAAATAAGGAGCAAAGTATGATAACACATAAGAATAACTAGATCCCGGATCGAACAACACAGAATCATCTCTATGGAAAACTGAAACCATACCTGTGATCACAACATCAGAGGCCATCGCCTCGAATCCCCCCGGAAAAGTGTAGAAACAGGACCGATAGGAATGTAAATAGGGCAGGGCAGGGCATGCCTTGACCCGCAAAAATTTTGACCCGCCCTGCCCCATTTAGCCTTTTGTCAAAATTTTGCCCTGCCCCGCCCTGCCCCATTTAGCCTTTTGTCAAAATTTTACCCTGCCCCGCCCTGCTCTACCCCGTTTAGGCTCCCTTTTATTTTTTTCTCTTTATTTTTCATTTTACAATATGCTTTAAATTTCTTTTACCTTTTCAACTTTCCATTTAAACATTTAAAATATTATTTAGTTGTTTATGCACATTGATATAATAAAATATAATTTTTATCAATGTTATATAATTTATCAAAGACTAAACTTTCCTTATATTAATGTTCTAATCACATTCTTATCAAAGACTAAATTCCCCTAATTACTATATGCATTTTTGAAGTAGTAAGAGTGGAATTAGAAAAAATTAACTTCTTGATTTCTAATGTAACAAACGTTTTGGACAAATCTGCTAAATGGACAGATAAAAAGGGCAGGAAGATGTAGGAGACAATAGAGGCCGAGACGGGTGGTTAGAGTGGCTTTTACCTAGCTACTAATTCCAGTAATTATTTTGCGTTATCAAGGTTTTGGATATCAATATCACGGGTGGTGTTGCCGAGCTGCTGCTAGTGTGAGCAATGAGTGTGCTAATGCGAATCATGTCACCAACTATCTCAAGTACTTGCTATAACACGTTAAAATATACTGATAGCATAATAATTCTTATAACTAGGCCCTATTACAAACGCATTTCAAATTGTTTGTTTCAACTTTCTCAACGATCATTACACAATTTAACAAACAGAACCTGCTTCGTTCACTTTCAACATATTCAAGATTTCAAAACATATACTAATACTTGCTAACTGGCAAGATCTATATCTCAAGAATAATTTACACACCAGATTCCTACCATAACAGTTTCCAAAATCCCTGTTTTGTAAGGCACTTAGCCAAAAGGAGTAAAAAGGTCCATGTCATATAGGGTTCAAATAACCATCAAGAGAACCCATAATTAAAACTTGGAGTCTGTCAACACATGGCCATAGTAGTCGTCTTCAACAAGACTAAATAAACCTGCTCCCGAGACTTCAGGAACTCCTGCAAATTGATCAAGAAGATAGGAAATAAAAATCAGTTAGTACTCAGCAAACCAGCATCACCATGTTACAGGAAGTGGCAAAAATAAGAAAACGAAATGTGTACTGTAAACGACGACTCATTCTTGACAAAGGTTGCAGCAAAAGTACAAGAAAAAGAGCAGTATGCATTTTTCTTGCAACTCCATTGAGTCAATTGAGTAAAGGGAAACAGCATCTGAAACACCAAAAAGCTCTTTTGTTTACTGTTTCCTGACCACTCAAAGACTTAGTATATGTTTGAAGAGATAATGTCTGCAGAAAAAAAGTAGTCTTTACAATTTCCAGTCTGCAAGTGAAACTGTATTCCAAGACATAAATATTACATATTGATATGCCATCCTAAAAGGCATTATCACGTATATATTTACGCGACGAAACCTTATAATGCTTATAATAAACAAAGATAATGCTTGTAACCCCCATCTCGGGGATTTAGCTAGTTCTAGCTCAAACCCCCTCCTCTCCTTTTGTCACGACCCACAGCAAGGTTGTCCCTGTAGTTCTGTTACTTATGCAGGTCCGCCGTGTCCTGCTCCTATGTCAACTTTAGCTCCTTGTACTACGCACTCTTTATCTTAATATAACTAGTTTCTTTTGGACCAAAAAAAAAAACAAAGATTAGAAGAAATGAAACCTTCCTCAACCCACACCAACCAACATGAGAAAGAAAAGACCAGAGAAGTGTAAAAGAATGTCTCTAAATTATCTACATCAACTTACCTTTAGTAAATCCAACAATTACTACACTACAATGGTCAGCATTCAACTCTCTCAAAACTTCAAGAACACTTCTTGTACTTCTATAACTCTGACCATCTATTCGAGGCATACTTACTGTTGACCTTAAAGGAGATTGTTTGAGGATACTCTTTATCATGCCAAGATTTCCAGAAAAGTAAATACAAATAAGCAATAAGCAAGGTGCTTGCCTGAAATCTTTGTGCAGCAAGAGGATCATCTGATTTTATCAGGGTGAACTTGCTTGGCCTGCAACAGAGATAGAAAGACATAGATTTTCCATATCATTCAACAATCACAAGAAATCTTTCTTTTTGTTTTTTTCTTCTCCATTCTTTGATTGGAAAGGCTTAGGCTTTTTCAGAATAACAGAAGCTACAACTACTTCTAGTTAAAGGAGAAGGAAGAACTACATACTCCATGTTTTAAGGATGGAACTTAGTTCAGAGTTGCGATAAACCACTTGAATCCGGCTCGTCCTCTTCATCAAGCAATGTTGGACATGAAACTTTATCAATCGTTGAAGTCAAACCTAAAAGAAAAAATACATAGTTCAATGTATCAATATAGTATTAAATAATTGAATACCTATTAAGACAATAATGAGAAAATTACTTACCATTTAAGTCATTCCATAATCACGTGCGACTACACATTAAAGCTTCCAAAGTAGTGGGATAGAGTCTACTCCGATGCGGGCTAATCAACCTCCCACTAGTGCTAAATGCCTATTCCGAAGCAACAGTAGACACGGGAAATGGCTAAGAGATCACGAGCCATTTTTTGCAATGTAGAAAATTTCAATCCATTTGTCTTCCACCAACTCAAATTGTCAAATGAAGGAGTTCGAGGTAGTAGGCTTTCGTCTAAGTACATATCCAACTCTGATCTTGTCTCCACGGTAGCTCCACTTGAAGCTACAAATCTATCAAAGCTCGAAAGTCAATCACCCTCAGTAAAACTAGTGACTTCACTAGAACTAGATGCCAATGAATCATGTGGAGCAGATAATTTACTCTTATAATCTTGAAAGAGAGCATAACAATTGGATCGAACTTCTTGAATTTTAGTTGAAGCTTCTTCACCATAAATTAGTGGAAGAAAGAACTCTACCAACCTCATCTTGTACCGTGGATCAAAGATTGCAGCTACTCCCATCAAAATATGCACATCATCCCAATATTTTTAAAATTTCAACAACATCGCAGATGTCATATTGCTAATCAAAGGATTAAACTCCTTCACCTAAGTTTCCAATTCTAGCTTAATTTCACAAACTTTTGTAAAGTATTGACTGGACGTTGGATATTGAGTTCCTGAAAATTGTTCAGTGATATGATAAAAAAGTATGAGCTTATCAGAAACATCTTCTGCATTAATCCATTGCTCTTCAGTTGGATAAGACTGATAATTTGTGTCGATTAGACTCAACTTCTTAAACACTTCTTTGTATTCTATAGTTGTTCTCAACATTGGATATGTTGAGTTCCACCGAGTAGGACAATCATACTCCAACTTCTTATTACAAGAACAGTGAACCAAACGTGCGGCTTCTTCAAACCTCTCAATTCTGCCAGCTGATCCAATCCAATACAAGACACTATCACGCACTTTGCTAATACTATCTCCTATCACCTTTAACCCTTCTTGCACAATTAAATTTAAAATATGTGCAGCACAACGCACATGAAATACTCGACCAGTCAACAACAAATCTTTTTCATTAAGTTTCTCATCCAATAAAGTTTTAATCATAGCATTGTTTGTGCTAGACTTATCAACTGTGATAGTTGATATTTTTCGTTCAAGATTCCAATGAGCAGGGACATAAGCAAATCTCAGAATATGACTTTGAAGCCTCCATGAATCCTCAATGAAATGACCAGTAATAGCCATGAACCCTTTTTTGTTACTATTAGAAGTCCACATATCGGTTGTTATTGCAATTCTACTCGTGACTTTCTCCAACAATTTCGAAGTTTGCGATTTCAAATTGTCAAAAATTTTCATTATGTCATTCTTGATTGTATTTCTGGAAACCATCTTAAACATAGGTTGGAGACTCGCAACAAAGTTCCTAAATCCCACATGATCAACTATAGAGAGTGGATACTCGTGTAAAATAATGGCATGTGCAAGTTGTTTATGTGAAACATCTTGATCAAAATAACCACCCTCGGTATCACCCTCATTTTGTACATCTCTTGGCCTATTAGGACACTTAGGTATGTGATCTAACATAGATTTTGTCCCACAATTCCTAGCATTTTTATATCGGCAACCGCAATACTTACAAACACCATATGCAACACCATTAAACTTCACCGGCTTGAAATGCTTCCACGCTCGGGAATATCTCCTTTTCCCCGGTTCAACTTCATCAGGTTGTAAAGGCCTTTGACTCTCATCGTCTAAGGAAATAGCATTAGAGGATGAAGCTGGTAGATTCTCTTCATTTTGAGATGCCATGATTTCCCATTACAAATATATTGTACAGTTAAGATAACAGCTAGTAATATGATCTCTAACTTGAATACAAAAATATATGAAAATGCATAAACGTTTTCCCTGTCTATATTTCTATTCCCAGAAATAAGGTGAAGCCAAAAAATGTCAAAAGCAAGAAATAAGTTCAGAAAAATACCTAGAAAAAAAAAGAATATACTTTATGCTAAGTGTATTTTTAAAATTTATAACATCTAAGTTGAAATCAGAATTGTATTTAACAATGAATGTGTTTACGTTCACACGGTGATAGAATATTCATGGATCTAATATTCCTTAGTTGAATAACAATTGCAACGAAAAATGATCTCTAAAGGAATGTAAAACGTTCACTGGAATAAAGTTCTTACCTTACAAATCTCCCGTACGTTCTAAACCAGCTTTGACGTTTATTTGTTGCGACTCTTTGTCTTAAATATTTGCTATCTTTTGAGAAGTGAGAAAGGGTAGAAGGGTTTTGGGTTTCGCCCTTCACTCCATTGGAAGAGCCAAGGGTATGAAATGTCCGATTCAAAGAGGGGATTGGGAAAAAAGAATAAAAATACGGGGTCACTTATTTTTTACCCGACCCATCTATTAATTTGGATTTTACCCTGCCCATTAAATTTTTTTAAATATAATATTTTGCCCTGCCCTGTCCCAATTGCCATCCCTGGACCGGTCACCACTAGCCTGACTAGCACCAACTTGACCTCTCCTTGTAGGGTGTTCTCTCACTGCATGATCTTCCCCTCTAGCTGTCCGAGCATGGGGAGATGCAACTGGCGCCAGAACTACAGACTGAGAGCCCTGATGAGATGCGCCTTTGATAAGTCTAGGGAAATAAATCCTCATATACCCAAGCTTTCTACACTCATAGCAACCCCGAGCTGAATAAGACTACAAAGAGTGATATTGTCTCTGAGGACCCGAATAACCACTAGAGGAACCCTGCATTGACAAAGCACGATATGAGATTGCTAGAAGAGAACTGAAGGATGACAAAATTGGAGAAATGAAGCATGACCGAGATACCACATTGCGGGCCCCGTGTTGTACATACTAAACTGGTCTGCTAGGAAGGCCCTCTACTTTTCCCTTTTCCCCTAGATGAGGTACTACTGAAACCACTAGAATGATGAGGCCTCTTGTCCCTCGTCATGACCTCTCTACCCGGGCTAAACACACTCGATCCTCTTGGTGAGATTGGATATTTCGGAGCCAAGCAGTGTTCTCGCTTATGTTGTTTCACAGTCATCTTTGCTTGAGCGCATTAAGGAACATCATTATAAGGATCCACATTTGCTTGTCCTCAAGGACACGATGCAGTACGGTGGTGATACGAAGGTGACTATTAATGATGATGGTCTATTGCGACTTTAGAGTTGGATTTGTCTTCCTAATATTGATGGCTTGAGAGAGTTCATTCTCGAGTAGGCTCACAATTCGAGGTATTCTATACATTCAGGTGCTATGAAGATGTATCGTGATTTGAAGCAGCATTATTGGTAGAGAAAGATAAAGAAGGACATTGTTGGGCATGTTGCACGATGTTTGAATTGTTAGTAGGTCAAGTATGAGCACTAGATACCGAGTGGTTTGCTTTAGAAGATTGATATATCAAAGTGAAAGTGGGAGCGTATCACTATGGACTCCGTGGTAGGGTTTCCATGACTTTTGAGGAAGTTAAATGTAATTTGGCTCATTGTGGGCTAGTTGACTGAATCAGTGCATTTTATTCCGGTTATCACTTCATACACTTCGTAGAAGTTGGCTAAGATCTACATCTAGGAGATGTTTTGCTTGTTGGTGTACCTATTTATGTCATCTCAGATCGCAACACTCATTTTACATCACACTTCTGGAGGGCTATTCAATGTGAGTTGAGAATGCAAGTTGAGTTAAGTACGACATTTCATCCTCGGACAGACGGTCAATTTGAGCGAACCATTCAGATCTTGGAGGATATTTTGAAGGCCTGCATTATTGATTTCAGAGGTCAGTGGGATCAGTTCCTACCTTTAGCGGAGATTTCCTAAAATAACAGCTACTAGTCTAGCGTCTAGATGGATCCTTATGAGGCATTATATGGATGGCGGTGTCGTTCTTCGGTTGATTGTTTTGATCCCAGTGAGATTAGATTATTGGGTAACTTTTTGGTTCGTTGGAGAAAGTGAAATTAATTTAGGAGAGGCTTCGCACCGCTCAGTCCACGAAGAAGAGTTATGCTGATAAGAAGGTTTGTGATGTGGCATTCATGGTAGGTGAGAAGGTTCTACTTAGATTTTTCCTTATGAAGGGCATGATGAGGTTTGGGAATAAGGGTAAGTTGAGCTCGAGGTTTTTGGTCCTTTTAAGGTATTGGAGAGAATTGGCGAGGTTGCCTACATACTTGCTTTGCCTCCTAGTCTTTCGCGAGTCCATATGGTGTTTCATGTTTCTATTCTTCGGAAGTATCATAAAGACAAGTCACATATTTTAGACTTCAGCACAATGCAGTTGAATGAGAATCTGGCTTATAAAGAGAGGCCGGTGGCCATTTTGGATCGGTAGGTTTGAAAGCTCAAGTCTAAGAAGATTGTGTCAGTGAAATTTTGGCGGAGAGGTCAGCCAGTTGAGGAGGCGACTTGGGACACCGAGAATGATATGCAGATCAGATATCCTCACCTATTTGGCATTTCAAGTATGATTCTAAACTCGTTCGAGGACGAATATTTCTTTAAGTTGGAAAAAATATAATGGCATGCCGGTCATTTTGTGTATTTGAACCTCGATCCCCTATTTAATGTTCCCCCCATGCTCGTTTAATGATTTGTGACTTGTGGCAATAGTAGATTTGGTTCCAGTAAGGTTTTGGAGGGAATGGGAACACTTATTTCCTTTGTTGGAAGCTAAGTTCTACGAGTTGGCCAAGGTTTGACGTTTTTGTAAATAGTCCCAGATTGGTGATTTAAGGGTTCCAATAGGTTCGTATGACAATTATAGACTTTGGTGTATATTCGGAAGTAGATTTGGAGGTTCCTAGGGTGTTTTGGTACTATTTTTTTAAAGTTGGCAATTTGAAGGTTTGGAGAGTCCTATATTTCATTGGGAGTTGACTTTGATGATATCTGGCTCGGATTGGTTTTTCGTAAGTTGAAATATGTTCATTTTGTCATTTTGGACTTGTGTGAAAATATTAATTATAATCCGGATTGGTTAGGCTTGAATCAGATGCATGGTTTGAAGTTTGGAAATTGATGAACTTAAGAGAAGCTTAACTTGTGTGTTGATCATCGATTCATAGTTTTGATAGTAGTCATGGTGTTTTGAGCATTCGTAAAAGTTTGGATAAAGTAATGGGTCTTGTTGGTGAGATTGGATGGGGTCTCAGGTGGCTCGGGTGAATTTCGGACCACCTGGAGCATTGTTAGTGTTACAAACAATTTGTTGGTGTTAGGTCTTCATCACAATCACGGGGGCATGGTCTCGATCCCGGAGTGTATTTTTGGAGTTGGGGAGGCTTCTTCTTTGCCTTTGCGATAGGTTGGTTATGTTCACGGTGGTAGGAGAGACTTGCTCATCGAGTTCGCGTCGGGAGGGTCGCATTCGTGTTTGAGAGCTGGGAGCTAGTGGATAGCCTCCGCGTTTGCGAAGGTATGGAAACGTTCACGTTGGTGGAGTCAGTTTGGTCATCGCGTTTGAGATGTAGGTCATGAAAATGCCAAGGGTTATTTCTGGGCAGTGATTATTTGTACTTCGCGAATGCGAGACACTTGCCGCGTTCACAAAGGGTGCCCCTAGGCAAGCCATTTAAGTGTTATACTTTCGGGATTTTACCCATTATCTCATAATTTGAACCCTAGACTTCGAGAGGTGGAGATTTTGGAGAACAAATTCGTTACTACATTGGAGGTAAGCAATCTTTACTTGGATTTGACTTTACATCTTAATTTCCCATGGATTTTCACACCTAAAATATGGAGTTTTAAGGAAAATTTGGGGTTTTTGTCTAAAACTTAAGAGAGTGAAAATTAGGAATTTGAAGGTCGATTTGGACATGAATTTGAAATCTAATCACATATTTTGACTCGTAGGGTTATAGATAGTCGGGATCTAACACTTGGCTCGGGTTTTGACCATGTGGGCATGAGTTCACTTTTGTTTATTTGATTAAAGATTAAAGCTTTATTATTTGGGGTTCTTTCCTATAACTTTATTTGGCGTTATTGAATTGTGTTTGGCCAAATTTGAGCCGTTCGGAGTTTAATTCGCTTGGTAGGCATTTTTGGAGTATTGATTTAACGTGTTTGAGGTAAGTATCTTTCCTAGCTTTCGCTCGAGGGACTAGTTACTTGAATTGTTGATATTGTCTATGTGCTAGGGGTGGCGTACATGCGAGGGGTCAAGCCCATGTGCGTGCATCAGGTTTATCCATGTTCCGAAAACTACTTAGGCTATATTATACCTTGTTTTGAATATTTTTGATTCTTGCTATCATTATTTACACGTTGTACGACTACGTGATTTCGTGAATCATGATAGATATCATGTGTAGGCTTACTTTTCCTGTTTGAACATGTTGCTCGTTGTTGTGTGGCGTATCCATCTAATTTGAGCCATAATTGTACACTTCACACATGAATACACCTTAACATGCTATTTTATCAGTCTAGGAGTATGTTATTTGATATCCATTGACAATATACATGTATTCTTGTACATTCTTTCTGTGTTATGGACTGGTTTGATAGCACGTGAGTTGTCTATGCGAGTTGCATTGATTGTGGCACGTGAGTTGTCCGTGCGGTTGTTTTATCACATAAGTCATTCATGCGTGTGGATAAGGATCCATCTTCATAGGTCGTCCACTCATGTTTCTCATTTATGGTGTACACACAGTTATAGAAAAAAACTGATCAATATTAGAGTTTTGTGTATCTTCTCTATATGTAAACTCCTTTGATGTATACAAGATTTTACTGCATATCTCCTCTATATGCTAGCTCCGTACTTGTGTACTAGCCTTTTATGCATATCTTCTCTATATGTCGTTTCTGTTGATGAAGTGATACGCAGTACATATATTCTCTATATGTCTCTCTCTCTGTAATGTGACTCGTATATTTATACATATCTCCTCTATATGCTGAATTGTTATTCTGATTGATGCTCGTGCATATCTTGTCTATGCGCACCTTGAACTTTATCTGCAATCATGCTTAGACTCTGGTATTGTTACTGCGTATTTGTATGTACTTATGAGTTGTACAGTTTTGTTACATGAGTATCTGTCATGACCCAAAATCCCACCATAAGGGTCATGATGGCACCTAGTTCCTTAGACTAGGTAAGCCTATCACAAGAAGAGATCAAATAGAATATAACATCTTAAATATTAAATAAAAGCTGATAAATGACATAACATAGAAAAAACTAGAATACAACAGTCATGAATCCCAAAACCCGGTAATACAGAGTCATAAGCTCTACATGGAATACACAAGAAGTCTAAAAAATACATAATTATTTAGGGTGCGATAAACAGTAGAAAATGAAATACGATGGTGATTCCGAGGCCTACGAGCGAAACATCGGGTATACCTTGAAGTCTCCAACAGCTCAGACTCAACTCTCTGATGACCAACACGATCTGATGTACTTGGATCTACACAAAGAATGTGCAAAAGCATAGTACGAGTATACCACAATCGTTACCCAGTAAGTATCAAGACTAACCTCGATGGAGTAGTGACGAGGTTCAAGTCAACACACTCACTAGTCAGTAACATGTGCAAGATAATTAAGGAAAACTGACAACAGAAAGCATAACAAAACAGATATCAACAACCTCGAAGCGCAAGTAACATCAACTTCAAGTAGAATAACTCCTCCGTACTAACTAAATACCAAACAAGAGTGGGAAATGTGATAGCATATCTAATCAACCAATAACTCATGAAAATGCACGGTAGAAAAATTTAAGAGAAACAAGTAGGTGACCAAAACATCAATCCCCATTCTAACACATGAACAATAACAAGGGACCCTCAAAACATCACATAACATCATCAACAAGCCACCCTTATTTTGTCGTGTGATCACCATAATGAAATATTCCCCTTATATTGCAATCACGCCCATAAGCCACCCTTATCTCGCTGCGTGCACATCACAATAAAATATTCCCCATATATTTTAACACGTGCATAAGCTACCCTTATCTCATCGCATGCGCATCAATAAACACCTCCCTTATGTCGCCGCATGCGCATCTCGCTATCCTTATACTCCAC
The DNA here is from genome assembly GCA_000715115.1 of Nicotiana otophora. Taxonomy (NCBI): domain Eukaryota; kingdom Viridiplantae; phylum Streptophyta; class Magnoliopsida; order Solanales; family Solanaceae; genus Nicotiana; species Nicotiana otophora. Next base: position 25,563 of record AWOL01S0014058.1, read on the forward strand.
GCTACAACAATCAACACGCACAACATGTAGACATGTGGCACAATATCACCGAAGCAACAATACCAAAGTCACATCAAGATATAGCCCACGGCTCAACAACAATGTGCATAAGAATCAAAATAATAACGTAAGAGTGCGGGGAATATTCAACAATGTTCATATGTCAAACAACCCCAATTCAAGGCATATTAATAGCCTAAGTTCTAATCCAATCACAAATCACACATACACCCGTGTACACATTCGTCACCTCATGTACACACCATTTCACATAACACAATTAATACAATCTAGACCAAATCCTAAGGGATAATTTACCCACACAATGTTAGGCGAGAAACTTACATCAATTAGGCTAAATCAATACTCTAAAAATGCTTTCCTTTAAAATTCACCTCCGCTCGGCTCAAATCTAGTAAAAAATGACTTAATAATATCAAACAACGCAAGAGAAAACAATTTCGATTAATTAAGCTAAGATCTTTATACATTTCTCAAAAAGTAAACAAAAGTCAACCTCCGGCCTGTCCGGTCAAAACCCGAGTCGAAGGGTAGATCTCGACTACCCCTTATCCCACTAGTCCAAATATATATTTGGTTTTCAAATATGAGTCCAAATCGACTCTCAAATCTCAATTTTTTATTTTTCAAAACATAGTTAAAAATCACCAAAACTTCCCTTCAAATCTTATGATTTTGATGTTAAAATTCATACACAATCATGTTATATTATCAAAATTAGATGAAAAATAGTTACCTAATAGCTTTGACTGAAAATCCCCTTCTAAAATCGCCTCCCACCGAGTCTATGGCTCAAAATTTTTGATAAAATAAGATTAAGTCCTGAAATTTCAACTTTTGTTCAACAGCAAAAGTCGCATTCTCATCACAAATTTGAATTGGTGCTCACATTTGTGAGACCTGCAGCACCAACCAAAACCAGCAATTCTAAGACAACCTCAAATCATCCCAAAATACGTTCGTAACTTACTACAGCCCCGGGGGCTCCAGACCAAACATCCACACAAGTCTAGAAAAATCATAAGAACTCGCTTGCGAGCTCAAAACACCAAAATAACATCCGAAACCAAGAATCAAACACCAAAACGCGTAGAAAACACAATGAAACTGAAGAACCGCTAAAATCACAACCAAACGTTTGATTCCTATCAAACCAACTCGGGATGACACCAAACCTTGCACACAAGTTCCAAATGACAAACAAACTTATTCCAAGTCCGAAACCAAAATTCAAACCCGATATCCATAAAGTCAACCCATGGTCAAACTTAGTAAAATTCTAAACCTTCAAATTGCCAACTTTTGGCAAAAAGAGCCAATTTATCTTAGGAATATCCAAATTCAATTTCGAGCATACATCTAAGTCCAAAATTACCAATTGAATCTATTGTAATCATCAAAACACCGCTTTAGGGTCATTTTTATAAAGTCAAACCTCGGTCAACATTTCCAACCTAAGCTTCCAAACTAGGAACCGAGCGTTTCAAATCAATCCATAACCTCCTCGGAACCTAACCAATCATCCCCATAAGTCACATAATAATAGACACACATACAAGAAGTTTCAAAAGGAGAAACATGGTTTAAATACAGAAAATGACCGGTCGGGTCGTTAAATTCTATCTCTCTTAAACAAATGTTCATCCTCGAACAAGTATAGAGACACACCTGAAGTGCCATGAAGGTGAGGATATCGGCTCCGCATATTATGCTCGGTCTCCCATTTAGCCTTCTCGATCGGTTGACCTCTTCATTGGACCTTCACTAATGCAATGTTCTTCGACCTAGCCCTCCGAACCTGCTTGTCTAAAATAGCCATCGACTCCTCAATATAGGTCAAATCCTTGTCCAAATGCACCGAGATGAAATCTAACACATGTGATGGATCGCCATAATACTTCCGGAGCATGAAAACATGGAACACCGGGTGAACTCTCAATAAACTAGGTGGCAAATCTAGTCTGTAAGCCACCTCACCCACTCTTTCAATAAACTCAAAAGGAACAATATACCGAGGGCTGAACTTGCCCTTCTTCTGGAACCTCATCACACCCTTCATGAGCGAAACCCTGAGTAGAACCCTCTCACCCACCATGAAAGCCACAGCACTAGCTCTCTTATCAATATAACTCTTCTGCCTGGTCTGCACCATATGAAGCCGCTCCTAAATCAATTTCATCCTCTCCAACACATCACGAATTCAGTGCCCAACAACCTAGCCTCCCCAGGCTCAAACAAACCAACTAGATAACGACATCGCCTCCCATATAAGGCGTCACACAAAGCCATTTGGATGCTTGACAGATTTCTGCTGTTGTTGTAGGAGAATTCTTCTAGTGGTAGAAATTGGTCCCAATGACCCTCGAAGTCAATGATACAGGCTTGTAACATGTCATCTAAGATCTGAATAGTGCGCTCGAACTACCCTCCATCTGAGGATGAAACTACATACCCAGCTCGACCTGTGTGACCAACTCACACTGCATTGCTCTCCAAAAATGTGATGTGAACTGTGTGCCTCGATCCGAGATAATTAGAAACCGACACCCCATGAAGGCGTATAATCTCACAAAGATAAATCTGAGCTAGCTACTCGGAAGAGTAGGTAGTCATGACTAGAATGAAGTGTGCAGACTTCGTCAGTCTGTCTATAATGACCCATACATCGTCGAATCTCCTCAAGGTCCATGGTATCCCAATCAAAAACCATATAGTGATATGTTCCCACTTCCACTCCGGAATGTCTATCCTCTGAAGCAAACCGTCAGGCCTCTGATGCTCATACTTAACCTACTGATAGTTCAAATACTGAGCCACATACTCAACAATATCTTTCTTCATTCTTCTCCACCAGCAGTGCTTCTTCAAGTCATGGTATATCTTTGCCGCGTGCCCTGATGAATAGAATACTGTTAACTATAAGCCTTCTGAAGAATCAACTCCAGCAACCCATCCACATTGAGTGCACAAATCCGGCCCTGAAGACTCAATAGACCATCATCACCAATAGCCACCTCCTTGGCATCACTGTGTTGCACTGTTTCCTTAAGAACAAGCAAGCGGGGATCATCATACTGATGCGCCTTGATGCGCTCAAATAAAGACGATTATGAAACCACACAAGCAAGAACCCTGCTAGGCTCCGAAATATCCAATCTCACGAACCTGTTGGCCAAAGCATGAACATCCAAAGCTAACGGTCACTCCCCAACTAGATAAAAAGCAAGAATCCCCATGCTCTCAGCCTTCCTACTTAAAGTGTCGGCCATCACATTGGCCTTCCGTGGATGATAAAGAATGGTGATATCATAGTCCTTTAGTAGCGCTAACCACCTTTGTTGCATCAAGTTTAAGTCCTTTTGTTTGAATAGGTGCTGAAGACTCCTATGATCCATGAAAACCTCACATGACAAGCCATAAAGATAGTGCCTCAAAATCTTGAGTTGTGAACAAGGGATCCTAACTGCAAATCGAGTACTGGGTAGTTCTTCTCATGGGGCTTCAGTTGACGTGAAACATAAGCAATCACCCTACCCTCCTATATCAACACACATCCAATGCCAATCCGTGAAGCATCACAATAAACTGTATATGAACCCGATGCTAAAGGTAAAACCAGAACTGGAGTTATTGTCATGGCAGTCTTGAGATTTTTAAAGCTCTTCTTACACTCGTCAGACCATCTGAATGGGGCACCCTTCTAAATCAATCTAGTAAAGGAGCTATAATGGACGAGAAATCCTCTACGAAACGGCGATAATACCCAGCCAAAGCTAGGAGACTTCAGATCTCCGTAGCGGTAAAAGGCTTGGGCCAACTCTGAACTTCCTCAATCTTCTTCGGATCCACCTTAATCCCCTCACTAGACACCACATGGCTTAGGAATGCCATCGATTCTAGCAAAAACTGGCACTTGGAGAATTCAGCATATAGCTTCTTCTCCCTCAAAGTCTGGAGCACGATCCTCAAGTGCTGCTCATGCTCCTCTCGGCTATGCGAATATACCAGTATATCATTAATAAATACAATAATGAAGGAATCCAGATACGGTTGAAAGACAATGTTCATCAAGTGCATGAAATATGATGGGGCATTGGTCAGCCCAAAAGACATCACCAAGAACTCACGGTGGCCATAGGGGGTCCTGAAAGCCATTTTCGAAATATTTGAAGCCTAGATCTTCAACTAATGGTACCTCAATCTTAAGTCAATCTTCGAGAATACCCTAGAACCTTGAAGCTGATCAAATAAATCATCAATATGTGGTAGTAGGTACTTGTTCTTGATAGTAACCTTGTTTAGCTGCATATAGTCATTACACATCCTCATAGAACCGTCTTTATTCTTCACAAATAGAACTGGGGCTCCCTAAGGTGAAACACTCGGTCTGATGAAACCCTGATTAAGCAACTCCTGAAGTTGTTCCTTTAATTCCTTCAACTTCACTGGTGCCATATGATATGGTGGAATAGATATGGGTTGAGTTCCTAACACCAAATCAATACCAAAATCAATATCCTTATCGGATGGCATGTCTGGTAGATCTGGTGGAAACACATATGAAAACTATCTCACTACTGGAACTGAATCAACGGTAGGAGTATCAAAACTAACATCCCTCACAAAGGCTATGTATGCAGAACATCCCTTCTCAACCATCCGTTGTGCCTTCAGAAAAGACACTACCCTACTAGGAACAAGATCCAAGGAGCCTCTCCACTCCAACCTCGAAAACCCCGATATAACCAAAGTTACAGTCTTAGCGTGACAATCAAGAATAGCATGATATGGGGACAACCAATCCATGCCCAAAATCACATCAAAATCAACCATATTAAGTAACAGAAGGTAAATCCTAGTCTCATAATCCCCAATGGTGACCAAACAAGAATGATAGACACGGTCCACCATAATAGAATCCCCAACTGGTATAGACACATAAACAGGGGTATCTAAAGAATCATGAGACATATCCAAATAGGAAGCAAAGTAGGACAATACATACGAATAACTAGAACTTGGATAAAATAAAACTGATGCATCTTTATGGCAGATTAGAACAATACTTGTAGTTACAACATCTGATGCAACTGCCTCAGTCCTACCAGGAAAGAAAATGACTTGGCCCCCCCCTTTAGGATGTCCTCTACTTGCATGTCCTCCACCCTTAGCTGGATGTGCAGGTGGAGTAGTAACTGGAGCAGAAACCATAGCCTAAGTACCTACGGAGGTCCACCCCTTCGAAGTCTTGGGCAATCTCTCATAATGTGCTTGGTATTACCACACTCGAAATAACCTCTCTGTGGCAGTGGCTTCTAGTACTGAATTTGCCTGAGATAGCTACAATAACCGCTGTAGGAACCCCATGCAGAAGGTGCATTAAAATATGGTTGTCTAATTATGAGTACCATGAAATCCATGACTAGATAGAGTACTACGATTAACCTGAAGTGCAGACCGAACTGGTCGACTGAAAAAGCCTCTGCCAAGACGAGCTGAAACTGCAGAGAGGGTACAACTAAACCCTCCATAATATCGAGGCCTCTTGGCCTCCATATACCCTCTCTCTTGACCCTGGATACAGTGCAACCTCCTAGCGATCTCCACAACTGATGGAATGGTGCCTCAGTCTCCAAGTCCTGTACCATCCTAAATACGAGGCTATAACCGAGTCCCTCAATAAATTTGTGGACTCTCTCTCTAACAATGGAAACAAAATAGGTGCATGACGAGATAAATCAGTAAACCTCATAACATACTCGGACAGAGTCATACTTTCGTGGTGAAACTGCCCGAACTCAGTGCACAACACATCCCTGAGGGTCTATGGAATAAACTCTCTCAAGAAGAGATCAGTGAAATGGGACCAAGTATGTGGTGTTGTGCCAACTGGCCTACTCGCCTCATTAGTCTTCCACCATCTATATGCCACCCCGTCAGCTGGAAAGTAGTAAGGTCGACCCCGCTCAACTCGAGTATGCTCATAGCATGCAGAATACAATGACACTGCTATAAGAAACCATGTGCATCCTCAAAAGGTCCACCACTAAAATAAGAAGGATGGTGCTTCTGGAACCTCTCTAACCTCTTCTGCTCCTCAACCGATGCAACTGGCCCGACCTCGGGCTGAACCGTAATCACGAACTGCACTGGTATGACACTCGAAGCTTGATCAACATAAGCCTGCTGCTCCAGAGTGTGGGAGACTAGAGTTTGAGCTCCACCCCGAACCTGTGAAGTGGCTGGTGCAACTAGGATCGAACCCGCCTGAGCCAAAGTACCAAACATGCTCGAAAAGTACGCCAAAATCTCCTAAGTCCAGGGATAGCAATAGGTGCGTTAGGTGCCTGCTCCCCAATCGGAGCTACTAGTGGCTCCTCAGTAGCTGCCCTAGCACGACCTCTCGCTGGGCACGTGCCCCGCTTCTTCCTCTCCCTCTGCCCCGGCCTTTAGAAACACTGGCACGAAAAGCAGCATCATCAGTCACTAAAGCTCGTGTCCTCACCATCTGTAAGAGAATAGAAAGGCAAAGGCTCAAACATCAAAATTAATACACGATAGGGAATAAAAAGAAGTGAAATTTTCTAATAGTTCCGTAGCCACTTGATGATAAGTACATACGCCTCTGTACCGATTCGCAAGACTCTACTAAGCTTGATTATGACTCGTAGAACCTATGAACCAAGAGCTCTGATATCAACTTGTCATGACCCAAAATCCCACCATAAAGGTCGTGATGACACCTAGTTCCTAAGACTAGGTATGCGTATCACAAGACGAGATCAAACACAATGTAACATCTTAAATATTAAATAAAAGCTGGGAAATGCCATAACATAGCCAAAACGAGAATAAAACAATTATAAATCCCAAAACTCGGTAATAGCGAGTCATAAGCTCTATATGGAATACACAATAAGTTTCAAAAATGCATCACTGCTTGGGGTACGATAAACAGTAGCAAATGAAGTAAGATAGTGACTCTGAGGCCTACGAGCGGAACAACAGGTATACCTTGAAGTCTCCTACAGTTTTGGCTCAACTCTATAATGATTAGCATGATCTGAGGTACCTAGATCTGCACAAAGAATGTGCATAAGCATAGTATGAGTATACCACAGTCGGTAACCAGTAAGTATCAAGATTAATCTCGATGGAGTAGTAATGAGGTTCAAGTCAAGACACCCACTAGTCAATAACCTGTGCAAGATAATTAAGGAAACCTGACAACAGAAAGCATAACAAAATAGATATCAACAACCTCAAAGTGCGAGTAACATCAACTTCAAGTAGAATAACTCCTCTGTATTAACCGATTATCAAACAAGAGTGGGATATGTGATAACATATCTAATCAGTCAATAACTCATGAAAATGCACGGTAGAAACATTTAAGAGAAACAAGTAGGTGACCAAAACATCAATCCCTATTCCAATACATGAACAATAACAAGGGAACATCCCAAAACATCACATAATATCATCAACAAGCCACCCTTATGTCGCCGCATGAGCACCACAATGAAATATTCTCCTTATATTGCAATCACGCGCATAAGTCACCCTTATCTCGCCGCGTGCACATCACAATAAAATATTCCCCTTATATTTCAACACGCGCATAAGCCACCCTTATCTCGCCGCGCGCATTAATAAACACCTCCCTTTTGTCGCTGCATGCATATCTCGCCATCCTTATACTCCACACAACAATAATCAACCCATAAAATATGTACAGATGTGCCACAATACCACCGAAGCAATAATTCAAAAGTCACATCAAGATATATCCCACGACTCAATAATAATGTACACAAGAATCATAACAATAACATAAGAGTGCGGGGAATATTCAACAATAAAGAATGTTCATTCGACACACAACTCCAATTCAAGGCATATTAATAACCTAAGGTCTAATTCGGTTACAAAGCACACATACACCCGTGTACATACTCGTCACCTCATGTACATGCCGTTTCACATAGCACATTTAATATAATTTATATCAAATCCTAAGGGGTAATTCCCTCACAGAAAGTTAAGCGAGATATTTATCTCAATTAGACCAAATCAATACTCTAAAAATACTTTTTATTTTAAATTCACCTCCGCTCGGCTCAAATTTAGCCCAAAATGACTTAATAATATCAAACAATCCAAGAGACAACAATTTCGATTAATGAAGTTAAAATCTTTACACAATTCCCAAAAAGTCAATAAAAGTCATCCCTAGGCTCGCCCAATCAAAACCTGAGTCGAGGGATATACCTCGACTGTCCATAACCCCACGAGTCCAAATATGTGTTTGATTTTCAAATCCGAGTCCAAATCGACTATCAAATCTAAAAATTTTATTTTCCAAAACATAGTTAAAAATTCCAAAAATTCTCTTCAAATCTCATGATTTTGATGTTAAAATTCATACATAATCATATTATATTATCAAAATTAGATGAAAATACTTACTCAATAGCTTTGTATGAAAATCCCCAACTAAAATACCTTCCCGCCATTTCTAGGGCTCAAAAGCAGTGATAAAATGAGACAAGGTCCCAAAATCTCAATTTTTGTTCAGCTGCAGAAGTAGCATTTGTGACCTGGGGTTCGCAAATGCGATCCCTTAAAAATGTAATACAGGAATCGCAAATGTGAAGCTTGTCCATTCTTGAGAATGTCGCAAATGCATCTTGTTCATCACAAAAGCGGAGGCTGGATGCATTGCAAAAGCGATCAATTGAGCACAAAAGCAATTAGACCATGCCCAGCTCCCCCATCGCAATTGCGAAATGCTAAGCCTGTCACCCCAGCCCTCCTTTTCTATTGCATCCATACCCATCAAAAATGTGATGACCAAAAATGCGAACTGTTGCTCGCATTTGCGAGACCTGCAACACCAGCCAAAAACCAGCAATTCTAAGACAACCTCAAATCATCCTGAAACACGTCCAGAACTCAGCCGAGCCCCCGGGGCCCCACACTAAACATCCACACAAGTATAGAAATATCATACGAGCTTGCTCGTGAGCTTAAAATACCAAAATAATATTCGGAACCACGAATTGAAAACTAAAATGCATAAAAATATAATGAAACTCAAGAATCCCTAAAATCACAATCAAACGTCTGATTCTTATCAAACCAACTCGGAATGACACCAAATATTGTGCACAAGTTTCAAATGATGAAACGGGCCTATTCCAAGTCCCGAAACTAAAATCCGAATCTGATATCCATAAAGTCATCCCATGGTCAAACATAGAAAAATTCTAAACTTTCAAATTGCCAACTTTCAACAAAAATAACCAATTCATCCTAGGAACTTCCAAATTCAATTTCAAGCATATGCCTAAGTTCAAAATCACCATATGAACCTATTGAAACTATCAAAATACCGTTTCGGGATTATTTTCAAAAAAGTCAAACCTCGGTCATATTTCTAACATAAACTTCCAAACTAGGAATCGAGCATTCCAAATCAATCTAAAAGCTCTTTGGAACCAAACTAATCATACCCGCAAGTCACATAACAACAGATACACATACGGAAAGCTTCAAAAGGGGAAATGAGACTCAAATATATAAAATAATCGGTCGGGTCGTTACAGCATTAGTGGTGATGAAGTTAGTCATGATACTTACGGAGTACAGAGGATCATTTGTACTCATACTACACTCTGCACTTAATTATGCAGATCTAGGTGTGGACCTAGATGAGGGTTGTACTGGATCATTGTTGAGTATCTGAGAGACGAGGTAGAGTAGCACCCTGATCGCATCTTTGGTGCCTCTTTCTATTCTGTTACTATTGTTGTTGTTCAGACAATATTTTATATTATCAGACTAGTACTCCGGTTGTAGAGCTCATGGCTATGTATTACCAGATCTGGGGGATTATGTATTTATGCAGTGTTTATTTGTGATATTTAACTTTTACACTTGTATATTTTTTACCTTGTTATCATATTTGATTATTGCTTTATGATTTGGCTTGCCTAGAAACTGGGTTAGGAACCATCACGATCAGCGGGATTTTGGCTCGCAACATTCAAGTAACTAAAAGAAATCTTGCAATCCTAAACATAAAATGCTTCAATTACTACCTTATTGAAACATGTACCTTTCTTGGTTCATGGATTGTTAGTTTTTTAAAGTTCCCACAGAATTTCTTAAAGGTCCTATTTATAGTCAGTTTCTCCTTTCTTGATGTTTAGTTATGGTTCTATACTAAGTCGAATTGTGTTACCTTTTAGGTAGTTTATTAGGAATAAAACTTATATCTTATTTGTGTACCAAGTTGGACTGACCATAGTTTTAATTTACCTTTGTTTTTGTCTTTTGTATTACTTTTTTGATTTAGTTTTCGAGCTTGATGCATGTCAACTAACTTGTATGTGATATGTTGTTTGGAACATTATTTAAGCTTGGTATATTTATGCACACTCCATTATTTTAAAAAAAGAATTCTGTTTGATTTATCGCTTTGTTCCTGACTATGACTATTAAAATATTCTTGGTTAAATTGCTCTTTTTTAGGATGCTGATGCTTGGTTCATTTTTTATGTTACATTGTAAAAACTAATTTTCCATCACCTTGAATGTCCAGCATATCTATAGAGTACTTTAAATTCCAAATGAATTTTGAATTAGTATCGAGTTCTATGGTTTCTGTTGACAGTACTGATATATTATCTCTGTAACGATCCGACCAATCGTTTTGAGTATTGTAGCCTCGTTTTCCTATTTACTGCATTCTCTATGTTGTATTGTGGTTATGTGACTTAACGGGGGTGTTTGGTTTTGGTTCGGGTGAGTTTTAGAGAAAAATGGGACACATAGTCCCTAAGTTGGAGGCTTAAGTTGTAAGAGTTGACCGTAGTTTGAATTGTAAGTAGATGACTCCGAAATGAAGTTTTGACGGTCCCAATAGCTTCGTATGGTAATTTTGGACTTAGGAGATTGTACGGATGTTGATTTGGAGGTTCGTAGGTCATTTCGGCTTGAATTGGCGAAAGTTAGAAAGTTGAAGGTATGCAAGGTTGAGAAGTTTGATCGAGAGTTGACTTTATTGATATCATAGTCAGATTCCAATTCTGGAAGTTAGAATAGGTCTGTCATGTCATTTATAAATTGTATGCAAAATGTGAGATCAATCGTAGTTGTATTGGTATGATTCAACGTTAGTTTTTAAAGTCGGATGTTCATAGTTCCAATAGGCTTGAATTGGGTTGCGATTAGTTGAATCGATGTTGTTTGATGTGATTTTAGGCCTCGAGTAGGTTCGTTATCTGTTTTGAAACTTGTTGGTATATTCAGATGGGGGACCGGGGGCCTCGGGTGTGATTCAGATTGAATTCGGAATAATTTTGGACTTGATTGATTTCTGAACCTCTGATGTGTCTGATGCAATCGCACCAGCGCACTTTGGGCCGCAAGTGCGGCATCACAGAAGCGGCCCTTGAGCTGCAGAAGCGACTTAGCTTCCGCAGATGCGCTTATAGGTTCCATAGGTGCGAGTCTTCATAGCCTTAGTTAGAACCACACCTGTGATGGATTTTCCGTTGGTGCGGTTTCGAGGGTTTATTTTCATTTTCATCTTTTGGACCTTGAGAGCTCGGTTGTGGTGATCTTTTGAGGGGTTTTCAAGAAAATCATAGGGGTAAGTGACTCTAACTCGGATTTGGCTATATTACATAATTCAGTATTATTTTTATCATTTAATTAGTGATTTGTGTTGGAAATTTGAGAAAATATTGTGAAAACTTCTTAGACTAAATTTTGGAGATTTGAAAAGCGATTTGAAGTCGGATTTGAGTAATTCTTGTATGGTTGGACTCGTTATCAAATAGGTATTCGGATTTTATAATTTTGTTCGTGTTTCGAGACACGAGACCGGGGTTGCCCTTTTGAGTTGACTTTTTATTTCTCTTTAAAAATCGTAACTTTATTATTCGGAATTGCTTCCTATAGTTTATATTAATGGTATGAAGTTGTTTTGGCTAGATTCGATCCATTCAAAAGTGTTGGATAATCGAGGGAAAGGCTCACTAGTGGATTGAGTTAACATGTTTTGAGATAAATGTCTTGCCTAACTTTATGTGGGAGAATTACTCTTATGATTGGTGTTGTTTTGTGTTAAATTGTGATATGTGAAAGCCGTGTACGTAAGGTGACGAGTGTGTATACGGGCTAAATATGGTAATTGACCGGTTTTGGTTATGTAGATTCCTTTTATGCCTTTAATTGAGTTACCATAATATGTTATATTCATCATCATTAGTCTACTTTCACATGCTTTACTTGTCTTATCTCTTACTTGTTAATTTTATTTGCATGTTTAATTGAAGTTATTGTTTTCTCTATTCCTTATTCATTATTTAACCGTTGTGTTCCTTACACGAAGTTGTTATTCTCGGAAAATCTTATTGTTGAAATTGGTATTGAATTATAAAGGGCGTGATTCACATTGAGGCAAAGTTGTACAGTTGTGAAATACCATTCTTGTTGAGTTTTTCACTTTCGATTGTTATTGTTGAGACTCTTGTGCATATTATGGTTAAGTCATGGGCTATTTAGTATGGAAACATTATTATTGTTGACTTCTTTGGCAAGTTGTGATATTGGACACTTGAGGTGCAATTTATGATATGTTGTGATATTGATACACATGCGGTGGTATAAGGCTTGGGGTTGAAACACATGCGGTGAGATAAGGTGGAATTGATACGCGTGTTGCTAGTAGGGGAACTACGTGAATCCACACGGTGTGATAAGGTGGGCTAAAATGCGGAAAGCTATTTCAGGAAAAATAATTTTCAAAACTAAATGCAAGGCTCCCGCGGTGATATACGAAAAGATTGTGAATTATTTTGTGATATGAGACTATGAGGTAGTACCTCGATAGTGATTCTTGTTGATACTTTTCTATTATATCACTTGTGTTTTGGTTGCTTTGTTTACTTGGCATATCATTCCTTATTTTCTTCCGTGATACCTTATTTGCCTAAGTTCAGTGTAGCTATTCTTGGTATATTTCTTCATTGTTTCTGTTACAACCCATGTTTTCGTACGTACGAGTCGTCATAAGTCAATTGATGTAAGCTCAAAAATGAAATCATATTTGAAAAGTTTGCAAAGTAAGTTAATCATATTACCTCGGAGGTTACAAATATTGAAGATCATGAACAACAAGTACAAAGATGGTTGGAAGTTTCAGAAGCTAAAGGAATTGAAAACAAATAATGTTTCGTCGAAAGTCGACAAATT
>AWOL01S0014062.1:0-12608 GCA_000715115.1 Nicotiana otophora
TTTTCCTTTTTCTTTTGTAGTTAGGTGTTATTTGTGTTCTAACTTGATTTGAAGTGTGCTACATGGATGAGTGTGACTTACAATAAAGGTGGACAAAAATATGGCTAAGTGTTCAAAATTGTGCGGACCGCACATTTCTATGTGCCACAATAGAAGAGCATTGCGGCCACACATTTCTCTTGCGGACCGCACATTTGAAACATTAAAAAAGTGTCCAAATACCAACCCTCTTAAGTTTGAGCTTGACAGTGCGGAGGTTGATCTGCGACCGCACGTGAAATCTGCGGTCGTACCTGCAAATGTGCGGACCGCACATTGAGTTCTGAGACAAGTCCACCTAGGTGATAGAGTGCAGACCGCACATGAAAATGTGCGGCCTCACTCGCCTCTTTCCCCTTGTCTAACAGTTTGTATAAATAGAGGAATAGAACTCATTTTACACTTTTCCCTCTCTTAACAAAACACTGTTGCTCTATTGATTTTCTTGAGAGATTTTAACTGTCCTCACGCACAACCACCTTGTTTATTCACCCATTGCACTCACTCTACCTGGTATGTTTCAATCTCATGTTAAATATTTGTGTTAGTTTAATTTTTAGATTTTTAGTTCTTTTTAGGCCATCTATTATTAGAGTTCAACTATGTGTCCATGTAGGGTAGATCTGAACTAGGTAAACTTAATACATGCTCTAATGGGGTTGGGTTAATGAAATTTCATGCTTTTAAAATGTTGCCATGTCTATTTGTGCGAGATATTGAATAACCTAAGTAGGCAAAATATGATTGTTCGTAACTTTTTTAAATCTGCGGCCGCACTTGAATTTATGAGGTCCGCAGATTAGAAAATTGGGCAACTCAGTGAAGTAGGGATCTGCGGTTGCAAGTTAAAAAGTGTGGACCGCAGATTTCCCTCTGCGGCCGAAGATCAGCCATTTCTGTCTTTAGAGCCTCTGCATTTTGAGAGTCTAAAGTGCGGCCGCACTTTCAAATGGTGCGGACTACACTTCCTTTCTGCGGCCGAATAACAAAATTTTGCGAACTGGAACTCTCTTCTATTGCCGCACATAAAAAATATGCGGACCGTAGATCCCTTTACTTGCAGACATGTGTTATACTCATAACCCCACTATGTCCAGTTGTTACTCCCTTGCCTATATAAGTCCTGAATATGTTGAATAATAATTATAACTAACAATCTTCTTTGCTTTGATACACACAATGGTTAGATCGAGAGGCCGAGGCGACACTGCAAAAGGAAAGGGTGAATCTTCTTAGGGTCGAGGTAGAGGTACCTTGCCCTTTGGCCAGCCTAGACCATCAGAAAGAAAACCACGGCAAGCAGAGGGAGAGGTGTAGACCTCTCCGAGTCTAGTTCCTATGTCCCGTCTAGGGAAGTGTCAGAGGGAAACTCAACCTCTGTTTAAGAGGAGAAGACAACCACACAGTCGAGGCCACAAGGGAGATATTAGCTCAGGGATGAGCCTTCTTCATCTCACAGCACCTCCGAGGGGTCGGAGAGTGCTAGCCAGGCATTTGAGCCATCAGCTACACCAGTCATAAAGGCACAGACTATACAAGAGATCCCTGATGATAGTAGAAGGGGAGATAGTACAACCACATGTGTGGAGAGATCAAAGAAGAAGGAGGTATGGGTGGATAGGTTTGTTAGTTTGGCCGCCTTCAGTGATTTTTGTATGTGGTGGCCAATGAGGTCTTTGACTCTTGAGAGACAGTTCCTATTGAAAATATAGAGACATACAACTCGGTGATCTTGAGGCAATTTAAAGCACAAAAGGGTTGGATGTGGTTCACCGAGAGAGTTGAGGATGCCAAAGAATACCTCGTCTGAGATTTCTATGCTAATGTTGCTCATATAAAAAAGGGGACGAAAGTGACCAAAGTGTGCAACCTCAAGGTGAGGTTTTTTCAGCATACGCTAAATGCGTACTTGAGATTCAAGGATGTTGAGCCAAAGGAGTATATGGAGAAATGTGCAATGAAGGAGGATGTCCGACCTTGGTTGGCTGAGATCTTAGCACCACCAGGGCCACCACCACCATGGATTACCACTAGGGTTCCCATTCAGCGGAGCATATTGAGCTTCGAGTAGAAGGGGTGGCAGACCTTTGTTTGTAGCAGATTAGATCCAAGCCAGAATGAGACTTATCTTCCTATCCCGTGGGCTGTTCTTGTGGCTTCCATCATGGCCGGGTACCCAATTAATGTGGGTGCCATGATGTCGGCCAAAATTTCCTTGATAGCACGGCAGGATAATTTGGCCTACCCTTACCCCAGCACTATCACAGAGTACCTCACTGATGCAAAGGTAGAGCCGAGATCTTTTGACACCAAGGTAAAGCCGAAGAAGACATTTGATTGGTATTCACTGAGATGTCCAAGGATCCTTAAGGAGTTTTCTTCACCCTCTCTTCTTTCATTATTATTTTACTAAGCATTGGGGACAATGCTTACTTTTATTGAGGGGGTGGGGGTGGGGTGGAGTTTATTTGATACATTGGCACATTTTGGATGCATTTGGACTGTAATATTTTGATGATTCTCTTTCTTTTCTTATATGTATTTATCTATCTTTTGTAGTTTTTGTTTATTAGCTTCTTTATTTTTCTATTTTAGTTCTTGTTTTATTAAGTAGCTTCTTTTTATGCTTTCGTAGATAATAAGCCTTTGGTTTTCTTAATGCCATGGTTCTTTCCGAAGGTAGTTTTTGCGTAAACCGAGTGACTCGTCCTAACGATGGATGGCGTGACAACCTTCTTAAGGGAATTAGTCCATTTTTGTGTTTAGGTAATAGTAATAGTAGTAGTAGTAGTAGTAGTAATGAATAGAAAGGCCTAATCAAGTCATTCTCGAAAAAGAGTTAATCATGCTTCATTTGGTACCAACACACTTAACTACGTACTTATGGTTAGAGTCAAGGTTTTTGAAAGAAAATAGCTCTAGTTAGTGACCTTGTGACTCTTAAGTTGACTTTGGCGATCATCGAGTGGTTTATTAGACCATAATGATCTTTAAACTTAAATGTGGTTGTTGTAGGCTCTCGACTCTATCCTCTTTTACGATCAAGTTGCATGAGGGGTGAGATGAATTGTTGCTAGTCTAAGGATCAGTGCGAATGGTCTAGAACTTGCCCCGAATGTGCTTCAAAGAGAAATCCTAAGTTTTTCTTGGTTTGAGAAATTATTGTAGACTTTCCTTGGCCTGTTTGAGATTTTTATTGCCAACCAATGTCGTTATCCCTAGTCAACTCCTTTTGAGCCTCTAGCCTTTCTCATTTGATAACCATGTTATAAGCCTTTACTCGTTTTGTCGTGATCCTCTCTTGACACCCAAACTTTCCTTAACACTCTTGTGAAATAAGTGGCTTAAAGCATAAGTTTGGGGGAGATATGAGGAATTTGAAAAAGGTATCAAGGCACAAAAAGAGAAAAGAAATGATCTCTATGAAAAGAGAAGGCAAGAAAAAGAACAAAAAGAAAAATGTAAAAAAGAGAATAAGTGAAAGGGTTGATGGGTTCAAAAAGAGGTAATGATCCTTAACATGAGTATCAAAGGGAGAAAAAAAATGAAATGTACAAGAAAGAGTGATATCAAGTCTCTCTAGCCCCCAATAAAAAAAGAAGAAAATGCCTCTAAGAATTGGTAATTGTGAGACGAGAAATGAAAATGTGGAGTGCTTAAGGAAAGTTGTAACCACTTACCCATATGGTATCCTACCCTAATCCAAAAGCCTCATTACAATCCGAAAGAAGTCCTACTTGATTTCGAACCGAGTGAGCTTACATTAGTGGTGATCTACATGAGGGGCAAGCCTATGGTACTTGAAGCCCTATTTGTGACATTCTCTTGTGAGAGAAGAGTGATCCTTGCATGACTCTTAAGATTGAGTGCTAACTTTATAAGTGATCTTGGCAAATGGAAAGTAGAGGAGAAAGAGTTTGGAGTCCACCATGACCTACATAATAGAACAAGAGTCCATGATAAGTAAAATCAATTCTTGAAGCTCAAATGTCACATTAGAACTATATGTGCATGAATATTTGACTTGTCACCTTGTTGATAATGCATGAGTAGGGTGGGTAATTATTGGTCCCAACTGAGTATGAATGGCTCACCATTGACTCGCTAAAATGACCTTTAACTTTGAGGAGGCGGGAACTAATCTATTTGCTTGAGTACAAGCAAAGACTTAAGTTTGGGGGAGTTGATAAGTGTGGATTTTAACCACTTATTAGTACCTTTTTACTTTTGTTTTAGTACTAAAGTATTGATTTATGTTCCCAAAACTAATGAAAGTGTGCAAATTGCAGGAATGTTGGAAATGTGGGCTCTTGTGAAGAAATCCGACTCAAAAAGGAGTGTTCCGACTCACAAGACAATAAGAGGCGCAACACAAAAGAAGTGCGGTCCGCAGAGGTATTTCTGCGGGCGCAGAAGCAAGTGCGGATCGCAGAATTCCCTCTGCGGCCGTAGAACTGGTAAAGAAGCCCAGCATACTTTTAGCAGAAGTGAGGACCACACATGAAATGTGCAGCCGCAAAACAGGATCCGCACTGACAAAAAATTCAAAAGCTCGGAGAGTGTGCAAATGACCAAGACTTGAAGTCTTGCCTGAAGTGTGGACCGCACAAGAATTGTGCGGCCGCAGAAGCTGACTTGCAGCCGTAGACCAAATTGTGCGGCTGTAGAAATCAAGTACCTGTAAGACCAAGCAATGCGCGGACCGCACATGGAATCGTGCGGCCGCAGAACCTCCCGAGGGGCATTTTTGTCAGCGAATTTTGGGATACTATATATAGATGGGAATCATATTTTTAGGTCAAGTTTTGAAGTTCAAGCAGCTGTAGCCATTGTATTTTTCCATTTTAGGAAATTTGTGATCATTTTGGGATTAATACATCATAGTTTATCATTTTAATCTTACATTATGAGTTTATTTAGTATTTCTTCGTTATTTTCTTCCTTTTCTACTATGAGTAGCTAAACTCTTACCAGGGTTGTGACCCAACCCTAGTGTGTAAACCTTATGGGTATTTAATTAAATATTTGTTTATGACTGGGTGTTGATTATTTAACCTTGTTTATGTTTTAATTTTAGAATTAATGGTTGCAAGCATTGATTCATACCTTTTTGACTTGGTCTTTTCTTGAGAAAGATGGACCTAGTCTAGGAAAGCTTGGCTAACAAGAAATTGAGCTAATTAAGGATTTGATTAGCCTAATTAAATGGATTGAACAAGAGATAGGAAAAACCCATCTTGAGCTCATATCAACTATTTAGCTTGATACCCATTTGGGCTTGAGAAAGACAAATTGGGCAAAATCACTTTATGACCGAGAGGTATTGAGTGGGTAACTTAGAGTTGAGAGCTATAATATACCCTGATCAATAAAACAAGTGTTAACGTACTTAAACCCATCAGGCGAACACCTAGGTGAAGGTCACATCCCTAGGCCTTTTAACCATTTGGTAAAAACAACAAAAACAATCATTCGCTTTCTAGTTTCTTCTCATTTAGATTATAATTGTTAGTGATAATTTAGAAGTAGAAAACAAAATCCTTTGTTTGGAAATGCAATTTAGTTATTTCATTTTCTCTCATCAAGTGTATACCCTAACACCCATATTAGACTCCCTGTGGAAATCGACCCCGACTCTTATTGGGTACTATTCTTCCAACGATCATTTCCACTCACTATTGAGTGCGGATTGGATGTGGATAAAGGGTAACTTGTTTCGGCTTCGCCTAGAGTTCTACTGACATAGTAAATAGTAAATTGCATCCCTTCCTCTTCCCGGATTAAGACTCCACTTACCGCCACCTCGAAAACCGCCAAGTAAAGGTACAACTGTTCGTTCGCCTTCAGAGTGTGGAGTAGGGGCGGACTTGATAGGTAACGTTTGAGCTCTTCCAAAGATGTTTGGCATTCCGAGGTCCAGTAAAAGTTATTCTTTTTCTTCAACAGTGAGAAGAATCGATGGCTTTTGTCCGAGGACCTCGATATGAACCAGCCTAGGGTGGCTATACGCCCGGTCAGCCTCTGAACAACCTTGATGTTGTCCATCACGGTGATGTATTTTATGGCTTTGATTTTGTCGGGATTGATCTCGATCCCTTGATTGGACACCATGAACCCGAGAAATTTTCCTGATCCGATCCCGAATGCACACTTCTCCGGGTTCAGCGTCATATTGTATTTCTTTAATAAGTCGAAGGTTTCCTGCAAATATTTCAAATGGTCCTCTGCTCGCAGGAACTTGACTAACATGTAATCAATATAAACTTCCATTGATTTTATTATCTGTTCTTTGAACATCCGGTTTACTAGGCGTTGATAGGTGGCACCATCGTTCTTTAATTCGAATAGCATTATGTTATAACAATAGGTGCCGAATTTAGTGTTAAAAGAAGTCTTTTCTTGAACGCCCGGGTCTATTCGAATTTGGTTGTACCCGGAATAGGCATCGAGAAAGTTGAGTATCTCGTGCACGGCCGTTGCTTCGATCATCCGATCAATGTTAGGCAAAGGAAAAGAATCCTTAGGGCATGCCTTATTCAGATCTTTGTAATCTACACACATTCTTATCTTATTTCATTTTTAGGCACTAACACTATGTTAGCTAACCAGTCTGGGTATTTAACTTCCCGAATGGACCCTATTTTAAGGAGTTTAGATACCTCGTCCTTGATGAACGCATGCTTGACCTATGACTGTGGTCTCCTCTTCTGTTTAACCGGGTGGAACTTCAGGTCCAAACACAGCTTATGAGTGGTCACTTCTGGGGGGGATCCCTATCATGTCAAGGTGGGACCAAGCGAAACAGTCTATGTTGGCTTTAAGAAATTCAATGAGTTTTTTCCTGACCTCGGTAGCTAACCTCGTGCCCAGGTAAGACATTCAATCTGGTAGGTGCTCGATCAATATGAGTTGCTCTAACTCATCGATCATTAATTTGGTGAAGTCGGTATCATCAGGAGCTATGAATGACCTCGAAACTCTATAATCCTCCTCCTTATTTACTCTTCACTCTTCCGGTTCGGTCGGGGCCGACATCAGTGATTTCCATTTAATTTCCTCCTCTCTGGTCGGCTCCGGGTTCCTTGATGTCGAAACTGCGGGCACCAGGATTACCTCATCTACTGCGAACATTTCCCTTGCGGCCAACTCTCTCCGTATACCATCTTGACTCCTCCCGGTGTAGGGAACTTCAGTGCCTGGTGTAAGGTTGAAGGTACCACCCTCATGTTATGAACCATGGCTTTTCGAATAGGGCGTTGTACCACATGTCCCTTTCGATCATGTAGAACTTTGTCTCTTGGATCGTCCCAGCGGTGTTCATTGGCACAATTATCTCCCCTTTAGTAGTTTCCCATACCATGTTAAATCTGTTCAACACCGCGACCGCTAGCACTATTTGGTCTTGTAACCCCAACCTCTCTATGACCCTCAATCTGATGATGTTGGCCGAGCTACCTAGATCAATCAACATATTTAACTCAAGATCTATTGATAATATGGATATTACCATCACATCATTGTGTGGTTGCACGATGCCCTCGGCATCCTTGTCGTTGAACGAGATGGTTCCCTTCGGACATAATCTCGAATATGTTTTTCCCTTGTGATAGATACTTTAGTGTGCTTTATCATTGGTCTTTAAGGGATATCGACCCCTCCAATGATCATGTTGATGACGTGCTGAGGCTCCTCAAGTTTGGCCTGTTTGTTGGCGTCCCTGTTCCTGAAGTATTTTTGGCCCGATCGCTCAAAACTTTTCGGAGGTGCCCGTTATTGAACAACCATGCAACTTCTTCTCTCAATTGTTGGCAGTCCTCGGTCTTGTGGCCATGAGAGTCATGATACTTGAACATCAAGTTATGATCTCTTTGGGTAGGGTCAGACTGCAACGGTCGGTGCTATCTGGTTTCCTTGATGCGCCTGATAGCTGATACGATGCTAGCCGCATTAACGTTGAAATTGTATTCTGACAATCTTGGTGCTTCTCTACCCCTGAACGGCATGTCGAAACTATTTTTGCTTATCAGTCGGGGCTACTTAGTTTGCTTGATCACCTCTCTTTTCGTTCCTTGTATGCTGATGCCCGGACCAATTTCCTCTTCAATTCGCACTGAATGGTTGGTATCGATCCCCGACCGGTCTTGGCTCATGATCCACGACCCTCTTAGACCTGTCGTCGGCTCTGATGGGATAAACAGACCTAGAAGGGGCTCCGAGTTGGTCGTCCTTGACTCTGAGTTTTGACTGGTACCTGTTGTGGACGTCGGACCAAGTTACCGCCGGGTATTCTACCAAATTTTATTTTAGCTGCTGTGAAGCGAAGGAGTTTCGGGGATTAAGTCCTTGAGTGAATGCCTGAACGGCCCAATCATCCGCAACCTGAGGCAGATCTATCCGTTCCATTTGAAACCTTGACACAAACTCCCTGAGCATCTCGTCGTCTCTTTGCTTTACCTTGAAAAGGTCTGATTTTCTGGTCTCGACCTTGATGGACCCGACATGAGCCTTCACAAAAGCATCTACGAGCATAGAAAATGAGTCAATGGAATTTAGGGGTAAGTTGTGGTACCATATCATTACTCCTTTGGACAAAGTTTCCCCGAACTTCTTTAGTAACACCGACTCGATTTCATCATCTTCCAAGCTGTTTCCTTTGTTTGCACATGTATAGGAGGTCATGTGCTCATTTGGGTCCTTGGTTCCATTATATTTTAGAATGTCAGGCATACGAAACCTCTTAGGGATCGGTTTTGGTGCTGCGCTTGGAGGAATAGGCTTCTGGATAAACATCTTGGAATTCGGCCCTTTCAATATCGCCGGAGGAGGGGGGGCTCCTGGGATTCGGTTGACACTGAAATTGTATGTTTCCACCTTTTTGTCGTTGATCTCAATTTTATTTTCACCTGATTTCACTCGCTTCGTTAATACTTCGAGCATTTTTGTTACTTCGGGACTGACTTCGGGCTCGGCTTCACCTAACCTCTCAGTGGTTTGTTCGTTTCTTCGGGTGTTCTCCCGGGACCGTTTGGGCTCAACCCTGCCAGGAGTGTGTCCTTGATTCTGTAGTTGCACTATCGTTACCTGTTGAGCCTGCAACATTTCAAAGATTAGGTGCAGGCTTACCCCATCACCTTTGCCCTTGGGCGTTTCTCGAACTATTGGTCGAGGACCTTCGTGAACGCTGTTTTTGGGGTCAGTTGGCAGGTTGACGTCGATAGCAACATGTGGATTGGCGTCGATCAGATCGGCAACTGGGACTCTGCCGGGATCAGCAGGGGGCACTTCATTGCTAGGCACCAGATTGTTGTTTTCGCCATGATGGCTACACTCAGCCTTAATGTTCAAGTGAGCAGACTGAGAATTTTATGTTTTTTAAACTGACCTGAAATTAAGAGTTTAAAGAACAAGCATAAAATAGGGTGTGTTATGGAGATTTGTATCAAATCACCACTATTATCTTTAACCCCGCCAAACTATTTACCCTTAATTGGATAACAATTAAATTTGTACGCGATTTTAAGAATATGTGGATTAATTCAACACAAATAATCAAGAATGTTAGATAAACAAGTTAAAAATGAAATCTATAACCAAACCAATCATGATGTTACGTCCGGGCTTGGATTTAAGCTGAACAGTAGCTTTGCCCTCGATCAGACCCTTAATTCATAGCCAATTGTGTATGAAGAACAACAATAAAGTAAGAACTTTGCAGTAGCTAGAAAGCAGAAAACTAGATTTGTATTGCCTTAGTTTTCATGTTACAATGTGTGTCATCAAAGAAAAAACTTTCCCTTTATATAATTGGAGAGTTTCACCCCTAGTACAAGTCTAAAAAAGGTAAAAATCCTCATCTCTCATTAATTATTGATCTGTAACCGCTATTGAGCAAGATCTGCGCCATGGTATCCAGTTGGTTCCAGATATCACGACCCTCTATTTGTCGCCTACAATCATTCATGCGCTTGCCGAAGTCTCAGAACTCATCCCGGGTCCGGGGTGCGTCATTTTATCAAGTACGATGGCGAGCACTCTGTTCGGGCCTCGGTACAAGAAGTTCTCATATTCAATTTCGATCCCATTTATTCATACCCTTGCTTCGTTTGACCCACCAAAAAATCGGGATGTGTGTTAGCCCCGATTTTGCCAGTATACAGGTATAAAGTTATATTAAGCGCTCGATCTAAACGAACATTTATATAGTTATTACATTTTTTTGGAGTTTGAAAAGAGATCTTTAAGCCTGTAACACACATATTTTGTTAATTTAGCTCTTTCACAATCAACGAGATTGGACACTTAATAAGTTCTATTTGACATGAATTTAGATCAATCGAGTCAATAGATTCTAAATACTAAGCCCCCGTATGGCCATAGATTTTGCCAAGTATTTTCCAAAAAGTTTTTGCAAAACATGTTTGTTTATAGATTTTATCCATGTTTTGGCAAATTTTAAAAATAAAATTTCCAAATCCCAAAACCAGCTCTAGACCTGTTTTTGGCCCAACATATTACTATTGGATTTTTTAAATAATTTTAAATATTACCCCAAACTTTTGTATTTTATAAAAAAGCTCACCATCTATTATGACCCAACCAACCACCAGCTAATTACTATCATTTTCTTTTAGCCTGATAGATCTTGTAATATTATTGTAATTTGACGAATTATAGTGGCTAGTAATTGTGTTATTAGCAGTTGATATTAAAATATCAGGTTATGATTTTAGGATAGTGTATTATGTAGTTCATTATAAAAATGATAATTTTGTGCCAAACTTATCTATTATCAGAATTATGGTTTGTGATGATGATAATGAATGGCATCGATAAAAGTTCTGCATATACAAGATTAGCAAGTTTGTTTGTTTGGTATTGTTGGGTATTTTTGATAGTTTTTAGAAATTATGGGTATAAGTCACATTTCATATTTTTTCAAAACAAAAGTGAAATATGTTTTGAAAAATTATATCCAAATAGATTTTCATCTTCAAACCAAACTTCACCCAAATTATATTTTTTAAAATAAATTGGGAATCTATGGCCAAACGCTAGCTAAATGATTAAAGAAAACTTTGATTGCATACTTATTGTTGTTCGCATTAAAAATAAGAAATTGTAACGACCTGACCAGTCACTTTGAGCGTTATCATGTTATTCGGCGGTTTGAGACCTTGAGTAGTTTCACTACATGCATTATGAGGTGCACGGTAGTTGATTTCGATTTTCGAGAAGTTCGAAATTGATTTGGAAGAATAATTTTCAATTCGGAAGCTTTAAGTTGGAAGAGTTGACCAAGGTTTAACTTTTGAGTAAACAACCTCAGAATCGTGATTTGAAGTTTCCTATAGGTTCGTAAGGTGATTTCGGACTTGGGCATATGTCCAGGTTGAGTATCGGGTGGTCCGGGAGTGATTCGACGCTTATTAGCGAAAGTTTACATTTTTGAAGGTTTTCCAATTTGCTATGTTTGACTTGGAGTGGACTTTGGTATTATCGGATTTCGGGTGGTGTTCTGGAATCTTGGATAGGTTCATTTAGTTGATTGAAACTTGTGTGTGAAGTTTGGTCGTGATCCGGAATGTCTAAGTGTGATTCGAACACGTTCGGCGAAGTTTGAAAGTTGGGAAGTTAAGAGAAGGATTTTGATCGCCGATTCTTGATTTTGATCTTATTTGTGGAATTTGGAGCCTTTGGATAAGGTATTGGGACTCGTTTGTATGATTGGACGGGGTCCCGGGGACCTCGGGTATATTTCAGGGTGGTTTCGGACCATGTTGGTATGTTTTGCTGCTGGTGGTTGTTGGTGCGGGTGTTGTTATTCACGAATGCGGTGGGAGGCACGCGTTCACGATGAAGGAATTTTAGGATGCTGGATTTTTGTGCTTCGCACTCATGACAGGGAACTCGCGAACGTGGTAAAGGAATTGAGGGCCAGAGAGATTTTGTTCAATGCGAATGCGAGGAGTAGGAGCTGGGCAGATTGCTTTTTGTGCACGCGGATGGGACACCGTGAATGCGAAGGAGGGCTTGTGGCTGGGGAGATTTTGGCCATTATGAACGCGACTGGCCTTACGCAAATGCGTAGGTTTGGAGGGTAATGCTCCGCGATCGTGATAGAGAAATTTTGGGCAGTGGCAGATTTGGCCTCTGCTATCGCGCAGGTACTTCCGCGGTCGTGAAGAGGGAAGTCTCAACAGTGTATAAGTTATCAAATCGGGAATTTTCTCATTTCAACTCATTTCTCTCTTGCTAAGTCAATTTTGGGCGACGTGGAGGAGCCATATTTATCATCTATCATAAGGTAAGTGATTCTCACTTATTGTGTAATAAATGCATGGATTATGTATGGATTTAAATATGAAAATTAGTAGAAATTGTGAATTTTTTGGAAGAAAACCTAGAAATAGTATTTTTTGATTTTTGACCACGAAATTGAACATGGAACTGGGAATAGTGCTATGGGTAATATTTATCTACAAGAATTTTTGAAATCGGGGCACGTGGGTGTTACAACCCATGTTTTCATACGTACGAGTCGTCATAAGTCAATTGATGTAAGCTCAAAA